>UYYA01005380.1:0-25034 GCA_900624975.1 Angiostrongylus costaricensis | reverse complement strand
TTGCTAGTAACATGGCACATCAGTTGCCGAAACCCTGGGCGTAAATAATTCATGTCCATAGAAATGACGGAAAACGGTCGTTACTGCTTTCATTCAACACAGTGAGATCCCTGCTTAATAGTCAGGTTGTCGTGTTTCCACTACTGAGAGACAGGAGAAATAAAGGACCCGTATGGTGTGGTGGTGAACGCGTTACTCCCCGGAAAGGACAATAGCGCGTTCGTTCCCCGTAATAGACACTTGCGGTCCAGAGTTTTGCAAATATCTCATCAACGTTGTGGTTGTATTACGCTAACTACTTAGACGAAATGCACCTACATAAGATGTTTCAAGTCGTGCCAATTCTACGGGATTCCTGACAATTTAAAGCGGTGCGACTGCGTCGTGACATACAACGCCGATTATTCTTTTCAGAGAACGTCTGGGACTCGTAGTCAGCAAATTGTTCTTGCTCTCAGAGATTTCTATGAGTGGTTTCTATCGATGAAAACGACCAAGTGGCCGTTACTGCGTGGATCCGACAGACAAACCAACAAAAACTACTGCCTTTGCGATGATATAACAGGCTTCATACTGAAGTGACAGATGTGTTCAGAGCAATTCAACAAAATATTCCTCTTTCTTACGATATATCGTCAATTTGTTGCGTTTCACGAAAATATCTATCGGATTCGCATATCATCGAACGGTTCTCAGTGCAAATACGGTGCTATGCGACGGAGGTCCGCTTCTGTTGTTCTACTCACTTGAGCCTTAGTTGCTCTTCGCTACTATGACGTACAGTAGTAGAAACACGACAACCTGACTATTAAGCAGGGATCTCACTGTGTTGAATGAAAGCAGTAGCGACCGTTTTCCGTCATTTCTATGGACATGAATTATTTACGCCCAGGGTTTCGGCAACTGATGTGCCATGTTACTAGCAANCGACCGTTTTCCGTCATTTCTATGGACATGAATTATTTACGCCCAGGGTTTCGGCAACTGATGTGCCATGTTACTAGCAACTTTGCATTGCGAAGCAGGATTAGCCAATTTTCCGTTTTTTTTTTCGAATAATAATTTCAAAAAAGTGTATAAAAGGTACCAATTTGATGATAATATGCAGCTTTATATAGTCCTGCGTACCAGTATTTTAGTAGTAGAGAAACATTTATTTCAGTGCGACATGATGAGACTGGTATTCCTTCTGGGCTTCGTTTCTCCCACAATGGCCTGCTCATGCTATACACAGTCGGCCCACGAAGCATATTGCCGTGCGGATTCAGGTGGGATGTCAGCTGTTCTCCAAAAATACCCTACTCATTCTACTTCACAAAGCATCGTTGAGGTGACTGAATGCGTAAGTTGCCTGAACAACGATTTGCGGTGACTCACCGATGTAGCAATTCACTGCTATTATCCTACCAGGTAAATTTGGTATCAAATGGCTCACTCTGGAGGAATGGGAAGTTCGGTGGGTGATCACTATGGACCGGATTGAACCAAAGGCGCATTGGACCTCTTTTCCACCGCGCTGCCAGCGCCCACGACATGTTAACTTTGTTAACCTGCAAATACACAGCTACAATCACCAAGCACCACTTGAATGAACTGAGAAGACACTTCATATAACTAGAAAATAGGACTTGGGTAAATCTAAATCGTCTACAATCTTTTACTAGCATCCTCTGTGGCATAACGCTGACAACCTAAGGACAAGTCGTTTCGATCATAATCATTATTTCGCAACTTTTTAGTTTTTTAGTGTCTCACGTTAGGGTGACGAGCTACAATAACCCTCACAACGACAACACCGGAATGCAAGAGGTTTTCTATGGAGTCGAATACCTAACAGTTTACAAGGTAACAGAAGATTTTTTTCTGTTAAACCGATCTAGTTAGAAGTCGGTCGTTCTGTTTAGCAGCCTAATTCTACATCTCCACTTCCATCTACCATATCTACACCATCCAATGAGGCATTATGTGGCATTTCTATGGAAGTCGGAAAGGAGTACCTGCTAACAGGTGGTGAAATATTCACACGATTGCGATTACTTGAGATTTTTTCCGATCTGGTTACTTAAACACTGTAGTGTCACAAACGGGATATTTCCCGAAGGCTTAATATTTAGGCAGGTACTAAGATAATTTTCATGCTCCAACTGTTTACAAGAAACGGTTTTCCTCCTTAGTAACATTAAAGTATGCTGTGTCGGGTAAATGAAGAAAGAATTATGTGACACAATGATGCTTTAGGAAGTGAGGTCTTAATCTGGACTTTATCTCTTAGCGTTAACCGATTACAGGATACATGCGAGGCAGCGAAAAACAACGCGGATACCTCTGCACTCAAGTGGGCAGCGACCGTTTCGGTAATGTCGAGGAATGGGAGAGAGTCTCAAAGGAAACACGATCCAGTCTTACCTCATTTATGTGTTAAATTCTACTCGCGAGAATAATGAAGATCTTCAAAATTGGCGTCATATTTATCGATCCAACAAAAGACCTTTACGTGCAAAAAATCATCGTTGAGGTTTCTGCTAAAAATATCGCATATTACCATTTTATCTATTTCATCAACCAATTCACATTCGGAAATCACTGTGTTCTCGTTGATTAATCGATGAATGCCACAGTGTTGGCTTGAATGAAAGAGTAACTTCGAAAGGTAACGGTTTGCGAACTATTAGAAGAGAAATATGCGAGCCAATTTTCGAGGAATAGTTCCTGACCTTTTCATTTACTGCCTATTCTTTTTAACGACAGGATATTTGCGAAATATAACTACTACAATGCTGACATATTTGCAAAACTCCGGATCGCAGGTGTCTGCGGCGGCGAACGAACGTGCTATTGTCCTTTCTGGGGAGTAACGCGTACACCACCACACCATGCGGTTCCTTCGTTTCGCCTGTCTCTAGTTTAGTAGTTTCCGACTTTGCCTGGAAAAGGAAATCCGTAGTGTTCGGAGAGAACACCCCATAGTTATTGACGAATCGACACACGAGCTCGTGATGATCAATATTCTCATTGTCAAACTCTTCTTCAGAAAGAGGTGACATGGCTTCACTTCTAACAGTTGTCTTCTTATTAACTCTTGATTGACGAAATTTATTCAAGCCCATTCACTTCACCACTTACAAGAAGTCCATTTCGGATGTTGTGCTTAAAAATACTTGGAGTTTCAAAGTTTCTACATTGTGAGGTTTTTATATGTAGTTTCTAATCCTTAGAATCTCTATCTCTATCTTTCACGATTTGCAATTTTCTATACATTCTCCTATTATTAGGCTAACACGATAGAAAATATTGATTCTGCGAACATTTCATCTCTTTCGCTTTCTTTTGAGCCACATTGATTTGAGTGGATGGTCCACGGCTACTTGTTGTCGTATCGAGTCGATTGTCGTGGAGGAAGCACCGCTCAAACGGGTGACTTCACTCAGAGGTGCTATTTTAAACAGGACGGGTGTTAATAGATTTCCGCCTTTAATGCGATCTATTCTGAGCAAGCAATGCATGCGGCTGTGGTCGGTAACACATCCATTATCACACATGCTTAATAAGCGAGGAACGTCTTGATTATTTTTGCCGGGGTTTAATAGAAGTAGGTTCGAAAAGTGGTTTCACTACCTAATTTTTTACAGTTCGCCCTTGAGAAGCCATTATTAAACACAAGCCAGCTATACAGATTGCACTTATTGCTAATCCGCCCATTGCGCTATTGCGCGCTGTAGAAGATCTTGCGTCGTCATATCTTTATTTTTTATGCCAGCCAACTAATAGTCTCCATTTCTTTCAAAATCGGCCCCTACCATCATGGATATGGTTATTTGAGCATGTGCGAGCACTGTTTGGAAATTACTCGAACTTAGCGAGCAGGTTGCTTAGTGGTATGGGTGCTGTTCAGTACACGCAAGTCAGTAGTTCAACCCCAACCAGGACCACGAGACTGCTATCTTTCCATGATCGCGATACTGACGGCGGACTTGTCTGAGATCGGATCACTCCCTCCAGTCAGCAAAAAAGTGACGAACACCTATAATGAAGATCTGCGAACACCCAGCACTGTTGTACTAGGATTCTAGGAAGATCGATAAACGTTCAGACGACCAGATATCCTAGAACCACCGCTGAACCTGTACACAAAATTCGGATAACATTTGCGGAATACGTTTGCAAGTAAGCTAACGGACTGCAAATGCTAGGATCCGCATAGCATAAATACGTGATGGGGGGTCATCTAAAATAATGCTTAAAAAGTCTTAAACTTCGATCTTATTCAGTGCGATTTTCTGGATGTTGTCACAAAGATGGTCCATGCAATAATCAAACATGTCTGAGTTTCTTATTTGCTCTTGCAACAGCACCATTTATCTTTAAAGGTGGTGCGAGCTCCACCATATTTTCATTAGTTTCCTTCATTGGCATTCATGGTCGTATCGATGATACGTCTTGAGAATTATTGCGAGTATCATTCCGTAAACTAGAAAACGCTCTTAAAGCTGCATAAAGCTACAAACAAATAAAATTGATCAATGTTAGCTGCAAGCATCTTTTTGCGACCGTCCTAGAAAGTGCTTAAATTTTTAGGAATCCTGTAGAATTCGCACGGCTTGATCTTATGCAGGTGTACTGTATCCGAATAGTTAACGTTAGAGCATACCAAAATGCATTTATAGAGAAGTAAATTGAACATCACCTGAAAATGTCCCAGAGGTCGCATTTGCGCCCTGAACGCCAAATATTTGCACTCTGTCGTAGCAAACAGCTTACACACGGAAACAAGAACACAGCAACGGAGCTTGATCAGTGTGCCACTGAGTTCCATTGCATGTGTGGTATCGTGTGTAGAGCGGACAAGTCGCTTTTTGTATAAGCGAAAAAGAAATTTTTGTATGAATATTTATTGGACGGTACACTATCTTGGTTTCTTCCTTGATAGATAAAGGTTGTCCGTAAACTGCATTGAGCCTTTTTGATTCAAGTTACCACTGTAATATCGACCCAACGGTTAACCGTCAACTCACCACCACTTGCCATCAGCAATCACCCGTCAACTCAATCACCGTTGACGGGTGATTCCAGATGACAAGTGATCGATACAACTAGCTGAGGGACAGGCGAAACAAAGGACCCGTATGGTATGATGGTGAACGCGTTACTCTCCGGAAAGGACAATAATAACGCCTTCCTTCACCACCGCATACACCTGCGGTCAGGAGTTTTGCAAATATCTCAGCATCATTAAACATTATTGCTCATTCTGTTGTGAGAGATTTTTGTATTTCTTTAGAGCTTTACTCATTGGTAGCGTACATATCTACATCAAATCTCAGCATTTTTTCTAACGCTGACACTGGTCAATAATTCAGTGCTTTCCTGATGAGCAACTACGAGATTGTAGCTACAGTATTTAGTAACGAGTTACTTAATTGTTGAAGTACAGCCGCTGAGTGTCTTACATTTGCGAAAAATATGCCTGGACCATGTCAAAAAATCAGCTTTAGTTATGCGATGAGGCCGCGCGTGATCACAAAGCGCTCCGGTCTGCGGTTCTCTCCAAAGCGACTTTAGAGTATTACGTGCTGATGGTTTGGTTTTCCCATTCAAAGATTGGGACCTTTATATCAAAACGTTCTCCGTCATGTCTCCGTGTCCTATGCGAGCGTAGTGCGATATTTGGTTTAATTTTAAGTTTATCGCCTAGTTCTTTTGTATGGATGCGATTACCTGTTAACAACAATGGCATCACTTTGCTTCTCCTTTGGCGATGGAGATAATTCTAAAACACAGAACCAGGCAAAGTCGGATTTTGTGCGCTGATTTTAATTAGGCTACGTGTTGCGCAGTGACTAGAGGCGCCTACACGTGGGATCGATCCCACGTTCCAGGCTCGCCAAGCCTTCCTTCCTCCTGTAGTTTGTAAATTGTTATCAAACTTTTCTAGTAAGTAAACAGTGCTGACTCGATACATCCATATGCCACGAATCATTGTAAAATCCAGATATGCATTCACAATTTGATAGATATCCAATGGTACGCTAATAAAGCAAGTAAATTTAAAAATTTTCACAGTTACCATGTTTGTCAATAAAGCAGCGAGAGTAACCCCGAAACACGCCGAGGTTTCAACGGTTTGGTCTTCTTCAGAACCTAGAAGAGTCAAATTGACATTCAATCCGCTATGACGGAAACTCGGAAAAGAAAGTCGGTGCTGAGATTTATTATAATATTATCAACACAAAGCTCACAACGACAAGCGTTCTAAGGACCTTGACTCCTTCAGCATTGCTAGCAGTTCTCCAACTACTCACCACATTCCGTCATTCACTTGAAGGAGTCAGATCTTCCTTACACTATTTACATGAAACGACGAAGGGACAGAACTCACTCGAGAGATTGAAATTCACGTATTTTAATGAAGCATAAAACATTTATGTACTCACTAGATGCGAATTATTTTTCTGATGAATGGAAAGGCATAAAGAATACTTGTTTCACTGCATCGCCCAGGGAAAATCTTACACGCGTATCACACGAACAGCTCACTCATTAACCTTAGTAACCGTAACTAGAAGTTCTTAGAAGTGATAGGTAACTGATAAGTTCGACTTTGATCTTGTCTATCCATTTATCCTTACTCTTTTCTCTGATAGACGTTGACTTGCACGTCATTGAATCGAAGAAATTTAAAATTTTCTGCAAATATGTGCAAATATTTGCAAACTTTTATTGCAAGACGGGACTAACCATGGTTTATTAATAAAACAACGAGAGTGGGTCCAAAAACAGGCTTGGAGTTCAGTGGCCAGCATTCTAGGGACTTCGTATAGTTCAGCACCTGGAGTAGTTTTCTAACTACCTATTGCATTCTCTTCTTCACTCGAGAGAGTGAGATCTTTTCTGCAGTATTAAATGAGATGATGAAGGGACGAAACTCAATCTTTTCAAGGCTAGTTAGGAAATTCAGAAAACCGCAATGGCTTAGCCAGCAGATCTCCGAAAAGTGGTGATTGTGCTGCGGCCGGCACTACCAGTGAGAACGGGCCGTTCAAGTATCAAGTATCAACTAAGTGAGATCAACGACATTATAAGAGACTGTTACGTGACTGACTTATAACAGCAATGCTCCTACATTGCTTCGCCTTTAACCACGAGGATTAGTCTAAAATGCAGAACAAGGCAAAGTCAGATTTTGTTCACCGATTTTAGGTAGCGTTGCACTATCCATTGCACTATAGAGGCACGCTAACTGGTGAGACAGTCAGTTAATGATATTTGTATCACTTTACTACGTAGTAGACAGCATTTAAACAACCAATGTAAATTGGCAATTACATTACTTGTGAATATATTATGCTGTAGAATAAGGTGTATATTGTGCAAATCAAGTTTCTACAAGGTTTCTTGGGGAATAATCAATTATCGACTGCTTGACTATTATGAAAACCCTTTGATATTCACAGGTGCGGATGACTTTAGCAACATAGGAATTCAAATTTCGAATTGGGTAAATCCCACCCACCGGTAAGCATTATGTCGATACATACGTCTTGTAATTTATTCGGTATAATGCTCACCATGGAATAGTGTGGCGCAGTGGTCGGAGGTGCTAAGCAATACACACCTGGAATCACTTCCGGAGGCCGTGATCCACCAAGCCATCCATGGAATAAAGAATGTTTTGTGAACTTTCTTGTTTACTTCTTCTCAAAACTATTTGACAGTGGACACTGCACGATTATAGTTAGAAGATATGAAGACGACTCCGTTCTCAGCGTTTGCAGAGCTTCGGTCGTAAGTGAAAACTTCTTTGGGAGTTTTCATGCAACCCTGCCCTCTTTTGTTGTGATTACCGCCCTATAGATTTGTTTTTATCTGCGTTTTGAGGGAATTCTTGCGTTTCTCTTGTCCTGAGTGTGCTCCATGTTTATCTGTATATCCTGCGATTTTTTCGGAGCATATGCAGCTCTTATGTATGAATGAAAAAGGACTCATCCGGTAAGCAATCACAGTGCTCGATCATAGCGCGGATGGGTGGCTGGTCGGTCACAGCTTAACTCGAGTTCTTAGTCAAAAGATCAAAAGGTCTAATGACACTATGTATAGATAGGTTAGCCGCCTATCTATGTGCAATGGATTTCTGAGACATAAGGAGAATGTTCAGGATGCATGTTGAATTCTTATTTTTCTTAAGCAAAGTTGAAATACCAGGATGCACCACCGTCCTGGTATTATTTTAAGAAAACGATTAGAACCCTAACTTTACCACATTATGGTTGATTTTAGGACTAAAGCATAAGTGCGCTCCAAACGAAGTTTCCTACCAGCTGCCCGTTCCTTTAATAGTTGCGCCAGGAATGCATCATGACTATTTTTCCTTATTCCATCTAAGACAGCTGTTAAGAAAAGTAAAGAAGTACTAAGAAACCCTATGAAAGTAGTTGTGTTCCGAGCACGTTCTAAGCCATTGCGTACTGGTTTGACAACCGATCAATACTTAGTTGTGCTGAATTTTCCATTTTCTTTGTTTTTGGTCTCGTATTTCTTTCATGTTCTTAGAAGCTCTTCTACTTTCAGTTGCCTCCGGTCTATGAGTGGGCCTACGCTAGATAAAGTTCTCATCGGTGTGCCTGATCGATGGATGCACTGCCCTAAAACTGGAAAGGTGAACGCCTTTGTGGATGTTCCTTAGTTATGTGCAAGTTTCACAAAGGACTATGTTAATTCTGGTTATTAAAACTAAGGGTGGCCAGTGGCATATACATGCGCGCGCCAAGGTAGCTCTCTATCACTCCGGGGTCGGCAAACTGGTACCAGACTGGTCTGAGAGGAAAGCAGCGCTAGCTCGATATATCGGTAGGCCAGATATACATTCAGTCACCTCCAACGATGCTTAATGAAGTCGAATACGTGGCGAATCTCTAAGAGATCAACATCAAGAACTTTATCCTTTATCCTTTACTATAACTTTTACCTAGCTTGTTACTTTTGAATAAGGAACGTCAACAGTTTTGCTTTTCATTACGACCATGATCATCGATCGTATAAGTGCTGTTTTTTCTACTAGTTTGCAGCCCGTCACCCTCAGCCTGATCACAATCACTCGTTAATGGGATTGATTTGGGCAGTTTTTGACCTATTCTTCGACAGTTTCAGAAATGGCAGTAAATAGTTCTTTGATTTAGGGTTATCAACAACGGAATTCTCATGTTGTTCTCTCACATATTGGTCGTTTAATGCTCATTGTTTTAGGTGATTGATGGACTATTCTTTCCTTTCAAAACTCCCTTGTGTGCTCTGTATGATGACCAAATCGAGAAGAGATTACGATTTCATCCCGAGCACGTTTTTAACCATCCTTCAATCAGAGGAAGAAAACTGGGGCTGTGGATTGATCTCACCAAAACAGACCGCTACTATTTTGTTAAGGAGGTATGTCTTTTGATATGATTTCTACTTTTTCTATCATTCATGTGCTCTGCTTTCCTCAAGCTTTTCTTTCTATTACTCTATAGGCCCTCCGTTTTTCTAGTCTTCTTCTGTCTTCGTACTATTTTCTTGTTGCAGTTGTTTTTTTTTAACTAATCACTCTCTCCATGATAAGTGGTGTTTTCGCCCAGTTAGCCGTCTTCAGGTAGAAAGCCGAGAATGTATATATCGTAAAATACCTCTTGCTGGTCATGGATCGTCACCTACAAAGGAGGAAACCGATCGTTTCATAAGACTTGTTCAGGGTTTCACTAAGGTGAGTAGTCAGGAAATCATGTGTTTCAAGAGTTCATCTACTATCTTGCGCAGCAGAAACTTGTGCTTTTAGGATCATCCAGGAGAAATTGTAGGTGTACACTGCACACATGGTTTCAATCGTACAGGTTTTCTTATAGCAGCATATATGGTCATTGCAAGGGTGAGGTATTTAATCCCTTGATTGAGTGGTTCGCGATTAATCTCATTTTGTTGGTTATAACTATCATGTTCCATCATTTCATTGTTTCTATAGGATTGGGCAGTGGATTGTGCAGTTTTGACATTTGCTAAGGAACGTCCATGTGGGATATATAAGCAGGATTACTTGGTAGACCTATTTGAACGTTATGGTGATCCGGATGATTGTTTAGAGGTTGGCATATCTTTTTCTCTGGATGAACAGATCAGTTTGTCGTTAAAATTTAGTCTTGTGGAGCAGGATAGATAGAGGGGCTTTACTTTCGCTTTTCGAAAATTAAGCACCATTTTTTTTATTTTTAGGCACCTAGCAAGCCATCTTGGGAATATGGTGATGCTGTTGGATATGACGATAGTACGGAAGCTTCCACAAGTGAGGCTGGTGAAGATGCTAAAGAAGTAGAAGATGAAGCAGGTCAGTGTGAAATATATAGCAGTTTTAATGGAACTATGTTAACAACAAAATTTTGTAAGTGATTAGGAAGCTGGAATTGTTCCTGGTTGTCGGGCTGTGATGTACAACGGGATATTCATATCCTAAGCATGGTCTCCCGATCTGAGAGAGTCCGGTGTTTCCATCAGGAAACCCAGTTAATAGTAAATCAAAATTAATACCAGGATCCACCAGCGTTCTGGTGCCAAACTAGTCACATAGCTGCCAGTCTCCCTCTGATCCACAAGAGCGGGGACTGCATGTGCTGGTGACGACCCGGGGCAGACTTTGGCTAGGCTGGCCTCGGGACTCCAGGGAACCACAATAGCTAAACCAGCAGAACTCCAGAAGAGTGGGAATTATGCTAGAGTCCGCACAACAAGTGAAGACGAGCCATCCAACCTGTGTCACCTGTATCACCTGTACTCCCGTTGATCGTCGAGTGACTCGAGCGGGCGCCAGTAAATCTTCCATTTTTCCCTTTCGCGTGCAAGAGTAGTCTAATGGGTTCTGCTCACTTTAGGGACCAGGAGCATCATGTCTTTCTTCAAGGCTCTTTGTAAACAACTCTGACCATCGGGTCGGTGGTCTTCCTGCGATACAGTTGACATCCCGAGGAAAGTTGACGTCGCTAACGGCTCTTGTCCATCAGTTGGCGTTCATACGCATTAAATGTCCGGCTCATCTTATGTTCGACAGTTTAGCGTACAGAACGGTATCTTTGACTTCTGATTGTTGACGCAGGTCCGAGATTCGGATCCCATCCCTTACTTGTGTGGAAAAGGGTACTCCTAGCACCGTTCTTTCGACTGTGCGTTCGATAACGCTGAGTGACCTTTCATCCCGTTTACGCAGCGACCAGGTTTCTGACGCATACGTTAGGGCACCGTTCAGTCGAAAAGGTGGGCATGGAGTCGGGTGTTCTTTGTTCTCTTCACTACATCCCCAATGCTCTTGAAAGCTCCCAAGCCGCTCGTTTCCTTCTGCTCAGCTCTGGAGCTGGGTCGTTCATCATATTGATTTCCCGGCCTAGATAGATATAACTAAAGCATTCGGAGATCTTCGTTCCGTTGAGCGTGAATGGGGCATACGAAACCAATCCGTTCTTCATGAACATCGTTTTTGTGAGATTTAGTCGAAGACCAATCTCTCCATAGGCTTTATCAAAGTCGTCAAGTATACGTTCCGCTTGGTCAATGTTTGGTGTTATAAAGACGATGTCATTAGCAAAGCGAAGATGATGTAACTGGCGACCGTCTATTTTTACTCCCATATTATCCCTTTCCAATGTTCGCATGACGTTCTGGAGGGTGGCGGTAAATAATTTTGGTGAGATGGTATCGCCTTACCTAACTCCTCTTTTGACTTAGATGTTAATATCGTTGTAGAATGGTAATATCTTAGTTGTGAAATTTTTGTACAGTTCACGAGGAATCTCTATGTACTGAGTAGGGACTCCTTGACTATCAAGGGCTTCCAAGGCTGCTTCTATCTCAACTGAATCAAAGGCCTTCTGTAAATCGATGAAAGTGAGACAGAGCGGTCTTTATTACTCTCGTGGTACTTCAATGAGCCGTGTTACCGTGTGGATGTGGTGCATCGTACTAAATCCAATTTAATCCATGGGCTCCAATGTGACGTTCTTCATGCGTTCTCCTTGCTCCAATCTTGGCGTTGAAATCTCCAATTATAACCTTAAAGAATGTGTGGTCTTCTCTGTAGAGCTTCTCCGAGTATAGAATGCTTCGATTTCTTCTTCGTCATAGTTTGATGTCGGTGCGTAAACGGCGAAGATTGTCATAGCCGGAACGAGTTGTAAGTTGTTCGAATGAATCATTGTTCATGGTCAAATTCGCCGATTCCTCTACTGTCGCATGTTCTGAGGAACAGTTCTTCTCCGATGTCATAGACGGCGTCGAAAGGCTGGCGTCTTCTCGTCTCGGCCAGGCCGATGACGTCGTACCTTATCCTTCTTGCTTGTATGAGCAGGTCTTCTATCGAGGACTCGGATGCAAGTGTGCGTGCATTGTAGGTAAAGATCGTCACCTTAGTTTTTTGTGATCCAGGTAGCTTCCATTGGCCCTGAGATTTTAGCAGCCTGTCCGTACTCCTGCTACCCAACGCTGCGAAATTGGACTCTTTCGGGGTCAGAGGAATGAGGCCCGTTTTTTTTTTACTGTGTTTAGCACTTTTGATACCCACGTATAGCTTGCTGGGTTCTGAACTTGTGGGCTGGGTATCCCCACGGACAGCTTGCCAAGCTCTCCCAGAGTGTATATGGGGCTTATTTGCTGGAGACGACTCCTAACCGTTTCCCATATACTTCCCAGTCACTTGATTGCAGACTTTTGGCCGAATTGACTCGTAGAATACAGTCCGCATAAGCAAGAACGTACCCACACACGCATGCATGAATACGCCTAGCAAATACAGAAAGTATGTTGCAAATTGGCGCAGCAGAAACAAGGAGTGTATCCCCTGGATCCACCTGCGTCTCAGGAAAGCAATAGTCGCTTTTGGTCCGCGTTAAACCCCCTAATCACCACCTAGGAACGCCTTGCGATTAACCGGCTCGAGATCGCTCATGTGAGGGAGATCCGTGGTATTAGGAAGACCGGAGCTGTCAATTCCACGTTTCCGAGTAAGTTTTGGTTTCCAAGGTAGTTAGATTTTAGGGACTTGTAAAGAACCGCCTATTCTTAATTCGTTGCAACTTTTCTTCCCAGATTTATTTTTCTAATGAAAAAAGTTATAGACACAGCTCAAGGAAAGCGGTTCATGGATGGCATGGTACAAGGTGTAGTTCTTATCAAGGATTCTTTAAAGAAAAAAATGCTCCAAGGCAAGGTAATATTGTTCCATCTTTTTAATTCTACGTCATGCTAACCGCTGTCATTATGTAGATAAAAGAATTGTGTGGGGCGAAGAGAGATGGATTTCCTGGGCTGCAGCCCGTTTCGCTGGAAAGGTCTCGTGATAATGACAATTTGAAATTGCTAGCGCAGCGGCCATATATGGTCTCCTGGAAAGCGGATGGAATGAGGTTATTAAGTTTTCAAGATGTGATTTTTCACTTGGTCGTTTCTTCGTTTGTACTCATTGTAATTTTTTTCGGAGAAGTCTTGACCTTACTTTTACTTCCTGTTCTAAAGGTAGATGAATTGCAAGATTAGTGATTTCAGGTACATGGTCTATATTTGTGATGAGAACGAAGTGTATGCATTTGATCGCGATAATGAAGTGAGTAACATCACTAGCACATAAACAAACACATGCTTACATTTTATATTTTACGCCTATCAACGATTTACTACCTCATCGTGGTTGGGAAATGTTCCTGGATCTCGGACTGCGATGTGCAGCGGGTGGAATTCATCCCTCCAGCAGAGTCTCCCTATCTGTGAAGGTGTCCGGCGTTTCTGTCAGGAAGCCTAGCTAAGAGTAAACCAATACCCTGATCCACTACCGTCATAGCATCAAACTAGTCGCATGGTGGTAAATCTCTCTCTGTTACACAAAGGTGGCGGCTGCCTGTTGTGGTGACGATCTGGGGCAGGCTTTGGCTTGGTTGACCTCGGGTCTCCAGGGAACCACAGTTGCTAAACCAGCAAAACTCCGAAAATATGGTAATTATGCTGGGGCCCGTGCAATCAGTGAAGACGAGCCATCCAACTGTCTAAGTATTCAATGAAGTGAGTGAATGGGAGGCTTTCATGTAGAAGTACTTTTTTTCTTCTAGTGGTTTTTGATGTAGGAAAACTGCTATATTTAGGTGTTTCATATCCAGGGATTGTCTTTCCCTCATAGAAAACATCCAAGACATGTCGTGAATACGTTAGTGGACGCAGAGATGATAATCGATCATGTCAGTTGTTTTTTTTCGGCATAGAAGTCTCAGACATTTTGTATCATCATCTCTTAACATCTGTAAAATTTACTTCGTTTCCCTTTTTAAGGTTAACGACGAGAATGGAAAGACTGTTGATTTGCCCAGACTTCTAATATATGATATTATTCACTTTGAGGTTACTTTTTATTATATTGTTTTTATAACAAATTAATTCTACGATCACAACTAGCACGTCTTTTCTTTTTAGGATGTCCATGTGGGGAAAGACAATTTCGATATTAGATTTATGTGCATACGAAAGGAGCTCATAGAGCCTAGAAATGCTGCAATAAAGGTATTTTAAAATGAGTTTATTTATACTGGTGTTTTATACAATGGGATGCGTGTAGCGCACTGGTTAGAGGTCTCCTGCAATAAACACGGGATTGACACGGGTTCCCCAGGATCACCATACCTCCCATCCCTCCAGGGATTGTCAAATTGGTACCAGACTTGTTTGAGGGGATTAGTAGCACTGGCTCGATACATCGATAGGCAACCACAAGTCATTGTAAAGGCCAGATATGCATTCACTCACCTCCAACGTTGCTTAATGAATTCGAATGCATGGCGCATCCCTGAGGGATTGATCAACGCTGAGAGCTTTATCCTTTATCCTGTATTTTATACAATTGCTAATGTTACAAATTATCCTACACAGTTGTGCGATGAAGAAGTAAAGCCATGTCTTAGTGGTTGTCTTTTAGTGGAAACGTTATGCGCACTTTCACTTACTTTTCTGTGATTCTACATTTCTTTCGAATACAATTCAAATCATATAGGAAATGTAGCTAGTCTTCAGTGTGGGCTGAAGCGTTAAATGAATATGTGGGCTTGGTCATTGCCTTTCCCTGGGCGGCACTAGAACTGAATGGAAGCCCATTTATACTATCTAGGCAGGTCGCATTCGGAAAGACCGTGAACCAATGTCTGTGCGTGTGAAGGACTTTTGGGAGATGGAAGCTCTACCCAAACTTTTTGAACCAAAGTTCACCAAGAACGTGGGCCATGAGATCGATGGTCTTATTCTTCAGCCAGTTGACGCCGTAAGTTGGTTATGTCTAGTCATATGTGTGCTAGCTCGAATTAGTGACCCTGTTGCCAATCCCACAGCCACTTTGTCTTAGCCATACACTTGTGGACGTTCTGATATAGTCCTGAAATGGAAACCGCCTTCACATAACTCCATCGACTTCAAGTTGCAAATCAGGAAGTGAGTTTTTTGGTTCATCATTAGGTCCTTAATTCTTCTTATTCTTTTTTGAACTTATTATGTATTGCCTACTCTTTTTAATGGCAGGGTATGTTGCGAAATATAACTTCAGTGATGCAGAGATATTTGCAAAACTCTTGGCTGCAGGTATGTGCGGTGGGGACGAACACGCTGTTATCCTTTCCGGGGGCTAACGCGTTCACTACCACACCATGTAGGTCCTTCGTTTTGCCTGTCTTTTCTCATTTTATTCTGCTTGTTGCAGTTACTTGTTATCTCTTACTATTATCTTTGATTTGGTTTATCATTTCCTTGTTGAAAGGATGATTCTATAGTATTTGCTTCCACATTCTTGGATTATCCCGGGACTTTTCTGTAGTCGGCATTCGATGTTTTCGGTTTTTCCTAAAGGTTTTTTCTTTCCTATGTTTCGCTAAGCTTGTATTACATGGCGTCATATGATCTTATTTCGAAAAGTAACATCTAGAAACAAGAAAACTAGCTCAGAGAAGAGCGAAGCGAAGGACGAGCGTGGTGTAGTCGTGAACGCGTTGGTCCTCAGAAAGAGTAATAGCGTGTTCGATCTCCACCGCAGACACCTGCCGTCTGGAGGTTAACATCCTAGACTTATTACTGTTGACTAGATCGTTCTGTAATTTTTAATTCTTCGTCTTTGTATTTGTAAATATTTTGATCCTTTCAGAGTGGTAAAAGAAGGTGAATTACCGCAACATATAGGGTACCTGTACGTGCAAAACTCGAACGAACCAATGGCTACAATGAAGGCTACAAAAAAGTTGTTACCTTATGACAACAAAATCATTGAATGCACGTTTGAAGTACGATTGGCTATTTATCTCATGGCTTTTGAACGACGTTTCTGCTGAAGACGGTATACCTATTCAGAATGGCCAATGGATCTTCATGAGGGAAAGAACCGACAAGTCGTTGCCTAATTCATTGAAGACGGCTCAGGCAGTTTACAGTAGCATGGTAAATCCAATAGACAAGAATACATTGATCGAGTAGGTTTGATTCAATTATTGATTTTACTGGAAACTTTTGCATGCTGTCTGCATCTAATATTTATATTACTATATTTATCTGAATATTTTTGAGCCGCAATTTTTTTTGGAAGGGGTTTCAAGCGTTGTGCAGTTTTATAGTTATCGTCCTGTAATACGCACGTGGTACAGGTTGGGCTCTGCTGCGGATCATGCAATACTTTCGTTTCAGTTGGGAAATTCGTAGGAGTCTTGTCTTGCTTGGTGAGATCTACAAGTGGATAACCTGTAATGACTAAATAGGAAAACTCTAGCACGGCTATCCAAGGATACAGAAATCAAAATACTCGAAATTACTCGCAAATACGATACGAGTACCTTCACCGATGGATGAAACGAAACATATTAGAGAGGTGCAGGGTTTCGTACAAAATGTGACTTCAGCTCATGAAAAAACGCACGAAATAAATTTTCTTCGAGTTGGAACGTTATTTTCTGCCGAATTTAACCACTTTTATTTTTCATTTCATTATTTACAACTGTTTTCAAAGATTATACATAATTTCTTTGTTAAGTGCAAGATAGTGTTTTAGACTTTGCGACTCCAAGAGTTTAGAGAGATCGATTTTGACATTCTCGTAAAAGTTGAGACTTTAGTCTCTCATATAACGGTGATAATGGCAAAAAGTTGACCAGAGGCGGCCTTCGGAATCTGGGGATCTAGGATTTTGCACCCAATTTTTCCACTTATATGATGCGGCTCAAGCATGATGATTCGCACTTTATCATTCGTCTACTGCCACATTTGTCACTTTCCTCCATATATGCGTGCTTTTTACATTCTTGCTGTGTAATGTTCTAGGGTATATATATATATGTATATATATATATATATATATATATATATATCAAAAGACAGACTTTCTTAAACCTCGGCATAAATAGTTGATACATTTATTTATACGANTCGTATAAATAAATGTATCAACTATTTATGCCGAGGTTTAAGAAAGTCTGTCTTTTGATATATATATATATATATATATATATATATATATATATATATATCAAAAGACAGACTTTCTTAAACCTCGGCATAAATAGTTGATACATTTATTTATACGATCTTATAAACTGATCCACGGATCTCCCTGACATGAGGGATTTCGAGCCGGTTAGTCGCGAGGCTACGTGGTGCATCCCCAGGTGGCGGATAGAAGATTAATCGCGGACCAAAAGCGACCTTTGCTTCCCTGAAACGCAAGTGGATCGAAGGGATGGACTCGCTGTTTCTGCTCCGCTGATTTGACACGTACTTTCTGTATCTGCTAGGCGTATTCATGCATTCGTGTGTGGGTGCGTTCTCGCTTATACGGATTGTATTCTACGAGGTAATTCGACCAAAAGTCTGCAATCAAGTGGCAGGGAAGTATATGGGAGGCGGTTAAGAGTCGCCTCCAAGAAACAAGCTCCATGTCCACTCTGCGAGAGCCTGGCAAGCTGCCGTGAGTATACCCAGCGCCCACGTTCAGAACCCAGCAAGCTATACGTGGGTATCAAAATGCTAAACACGGTAAAAAAAAAAATGGGCCTCATTCTTCTGACCCCGAAAGAGTCCAGTTTCGCAGCGTTGGGTACGACAAGTACGGACAGGCTGCTAAAATCACAGGACCAATGGAAGCTACCTGGATTACAAAGAACCAAGGTGACGATCTTTACTTACAATGCACGCACACTTGCATCCGGGTCCTCGATGGAAGACTTCCTCATGCAAGCAAGAAGGTTAAGGTACGACGTCATCGGCCTGGCCGAGACGAGAACACGCCAGCCATTCAACGCCGTTTATGACATCGGAGAAGAACTGTTCCTCAGAACATGCGACAGTAGAGGAGTCGGCGGCGCCGGTGTTCTCGTCAAGACGAGTTTGTCCATGAACATCGATTCATTCGAATAGCTTGCAACCCGAATCGGACGCTTACGATCAAAAAGATGTGGATCAACTCCGGCTTTGACAATCTTCGTCGTTTACGCGCCGACATCAAACTATGACTAAGAAGAAGTCCAAGCGTTCTATGTGGACTTGGAGAAGTTCTGCAGGTAAGACCACACATTCTTCAAGGTCATCATTGGAGATTTCAACGGCAAGATCGAACCAAGAAGAACGTCACATTGGGACACACGGATTAGAATGGAACGAGCAGGGTGAGCGGCTATCTGAGTTTGTCATGACGACCAAGACAATCCATGGTAACTCGCAATTCCAGATCCCCCACCCTCAGCGCTGGACGTGGGAGTCTCCCATTGGAGAGTACCATAACGAAGTAGGCCACATAATAGTAAATAGAAGGTTTTGCCTAACCGATATCACTGTTGTCCAAAAATTCTACACAGGATCAGACCATAGTCTCCTTCGTGCAAGATTCTATTTCTCGCGGAAAGGAGAAAAAGCCGCTAAATTCCAAAACCGAGGTCTTGGAACCACTATAAACTGGGACTTATCTAATTCGTTAGTCGGCTGCTGAGAAGATGCCGTTGTCGATAACATCGACGAAGAATACGATCGGTTCATTCAACGCCTTTACGTCAGCGCTGTGAAAGCTGTGAGTTCGAAAGTCACCAACAGACGTCTGACCCCGAAAACACTCGAGCTGATACGCTAGCGTGGAATCGCACGAGCTGCAGGCAACCGCGAAATAACGTCCGAGCTTGCAAAACAATGCAGACAGGCGATAAAAGATGATCTTAAAGAGCGAAACAGCTGTAATGGTCGAAGCTGCAGAAGCTGGGAAAAGCATTCGCAAAGCTCACCAAGGCTTCGCCAATTACAAGACCAAAGTGATTGCACTCCGACGCTCAGCCGAAACATTTACAGCGCCCAGAAATGCAATGGAGAAGATCATTCACGAAAACTAATCAGATCTCTTCGATGGGCACGTCCACCCTCCTTCAAGTGAAATAAAGGAGAATGGATATGCTGTACCACCGGTTCTCGCTTTCGAAATCCGACATGCGATTTCGTCGGTGAAAAATCGAACAGTACCAGGTCCGCAGAGTATAGGACCAGAATTTGTGAAGAACCTCCCGCCAGTGCTCGTTAACACACTGGCTCGGCTCCTCACACGTTACCTGTCTGAATGCAAGGTTCCTACTCAGTGGAGGACCAGCATGACCGTGTTATTGTTCAAGAAGGGTGGCCTGTGCGATATCGGTAACTTGCCCAATCTGCTTGCTCTCTGTCTTCTACAAACTTTTCACTCTAGTCTTCCTAAACAGGATTTGTCAGAATACTGGACGAAGGACAGCCATGTGAGCAATCAGGGTTTCGAAAAGGATTAAGTATGATGGACCACATCCACACGATAACGAGGCTCATTTAAGTATCGCGAGAGTACAAAAGACCGCTCCATCTAACTTTCATCGATTTACAGAAGGCCTTTGATTCAGTTGAGATAGAAGCAGTCATGGAAGCCCTTGATAGTCAAGGAGTCTCTACCCAGTACATAATTATTCTTCGTGAGTTATACAAAATTTTCACAACCGAGATATCACTATTCTGCAACGATTTTAACATTGACGTCAAAAGAGGAGTTTGGTAAGGCGATACCATCTCGCCCAAAGTTATTCATCGTCATCCACGAGAACCTCATGTTAACATTGGAATGGGATAATATGGGAGTAAAAATCGACGGTCGGCAGTTACATCATCTTCGCTTTGCTGATGGCATCGTCTTTATAACACCAAACATTGACCAAGCGGAACGTATACTTGACGACTTTGATAAAGCCTATGGAGAGATTGGTCTTCGACTAATTCTCATAAAAACGATGTTCATGAAGAACGGATTGGTTTCGTATGCCCCATTCATGCTCATCGGTACGGATATCTCCGAATACAGCAGTTATATCTATCTAGGTTGGGAAATCAATATGATGAACGACCTAGCTCCACTGAGCAGAAGGAAACTAGCGGCTTGGGGAGCTTTCAAAAGCATCGAGGTTGTAGTGAAGAAAACAAAGAACGCCCGACTCTATGCCCACCTTTTCGACTAAACGGTACTTCCTCCCCTAACGTATGCGTCAGAAACCTATTCGCTGCATAAGCAGGATGGAAGATCAGTCAGCGTTATCGAACACGCAGTCGTAAGCAATGCTAGGAGCATCCCGCTTCGCATAACTAACGGACGGGGTCCGAAGCTCCGATCTACGTTAACGATCAGAAATCAAAGATGCTGTTCTGTACGCCAAACAGTCGAAGACAAGGTGAGCCGGACACGTAATGCGTTTGAATGACAACCGATGGACAAGAGCCGTTAGTGACTGGATTCCTCGGCATGTTAAACGTACTGCAGGAAGACCGCCGGCCCGATGGTCAGAGTTCTTCACAAAAAGCCTTGAAGAAAGATATGTTGCTCGACGAGTCCCTAGAGCGAGCAGAACCCACTGGACAACTCTTGCATGCGACAGTGAGAAATTGAGGATTTGCGGCCCCCGCTCGAGTCACTCGACGATCACCGTGTCTACAGGTGATACAGGTGGTAAACTGATCTTTTTGAGCCGATGCGAGCTTGGTATAGGCCTTCGTTGTCGTTATTGTGGTTACCGTTTTTATTTTTGATCTATGGCTGACGTTTCGGCGATTTAGCCTTCGTCATAGCCGTATTGTTACGGGTGGGATTGTATATGTATATGTATATATTACATATCGCCACAAGTTGCTAGCTTGTTTTACTACTAGGACTTGAAACTAAGACCAAGATTATGAACCTTGTTGGTTTAAGGCGTGTGTTTCAACCTCACATTCTTTTATTTCTATTTTGCACATGTCGTATTTGTCCGACTCGGAGCACTTCTTGAACTCAGTTCGTTTTCTTGCATTCGCCATCCACTAAAGTTTGTGAACTTTTTTTGCGTGAGTTCGACTGCTGCTCAAGGATTTTTGTTTTTTTTTATGAATGTCGTTGAAAGCTGGCTAATTCAATTCCTATTCTTGGATAGCCGTGTTGCACGTTGCCAATTCTTCATAACGGGTAGGCGACATCTTTTGTAAATTGGAAGAAGCAAGCCGATCACATACGTGTCTGTCACCAATTTTACGATCCTGTAGTGATCTAAAACTTGCTAGGAGTCTAACCAGCGCATTGTTCGCTCTACATGGCGTCGCTACCACTGCGCTGTTCTTTCCTGTTAGCCTAATATGTTTCACATATTATATAATTCTGCCGTTTTGGGTACTCTTCACTATTAAATTTTTGGATATGTGTGTTCTATAAAGTGGAGAATGTCGTCGTTTGTGAGTGGTTTAATACTTTCAGATTTGTTGCTAAGTATGGCTACAAGAGGAGGCAGTCAGAGATTGAGCCAGATAAGAAGCGACCGCGGCTTCAATAGTATCTGCTTGATTCGACGCTTTTTATGTTCCAGTTTAAGTAAAAACAATTGTTCGTTGGATTTCAAAGAAGCCATGATTTCCACATTGTGCTTCATCTTTACTTCCCATCTTCAAGATTTTCGATATCTGTGCATGTGTTTGTGGTTGTTAACACAGCTTGTTTATAGTTGTTGTCTCTGAAATGACTCACTTGTTTCTTGTTATATCAGTGAATTATCTTGCCTTCGCATTTGCTCATTTAGCTCGAGGAGCTATAAGATAGGTAACCATTTTGGTCTTTGGAAAAGAACGGTGCTGTTTGGTTCACTGAATATGTGGAACGCTCCTGTGATGCAGGAAATGTCAGTCGGTCAGGTGTAGTCAATTCCACTTTAAACAGCTAAAAGTAGAATTTAGTGCTGTTCATTTGTGCCATTTTCATGGTAAGTAACAAATTACCCAGTTTATGCAACAGATTCAAAACGATTATATCGAATTGTACGGACTTTTTGAACTCGTTAATTGTTATTCCTCATATCGAGTTTCGGGAACTCTGGTGTTACCTATCTGTCTAAATTTTCCGAGTGAAGAACTACTCTGTGGCTATAGAAGGCACTTAGCCGTACTAGGATATGAAAGATTGTATAGGGGAACTAAGAAGCAACATTAGGGAGAGTACTTATTGATCCTAAAACCGGGACTAAGATCACACCACTCTAACGTGGCAACGGGCTGGTGGATGTTTACAGAAGAATATCTACTAGCTTTACTCGAGCCGTTTCAGATATTAACTCATTATGAAGCTGTTTTTGTGAGATTAAAGAAATCTTTGCATTCCTCAGTTTAGGTGCACCACATATTCTTTTGATGAACAACTGGGCGGAAACCGGTCCCGAGCGTTTGAAGGACCTAGTGAATCTTTAGGTCAATACTCTAGATTGGCCCTTCACAGGCGGCTTATTGGAAAATAAGACAAGAAGAAAATGAAGAGTCAAAGGACCGTGTTATGTATAAAAGGGTAGACTCCCACGAAATTGGCAAATATTGTCTATTTGCCTGTTTCTTGACGCAGAAAAAAATTACTTGTTGCAATTACCGAAGAAGAGTGAAATGCTTCTCATGCTGTATTCGCGCTCTCTCGAATAAATACCTATGAATGGTCGTATTATGTAAATTTGGATTTGGAGATGAACATGCCAGGCGACTTCTCTACAACCATACGTTGGGAGGCTTACGAAACTATTCAGGAAGTGTAGAGGTTAAAGAACGCATGTCTCCATCCCTGTCTGTTCGAGCTGGCAGTCCTTTGTTGTTAACCGGCTTTAATTTCAGCTCGGTATGAATGATCAGTGTACCGTTCTTTATTGATAAGAGTTAACACGAGGTTGTTGCCAAAAATTCGGCTGACGTTTCGGTGTCTTCATCATATTTCTTGAATGAAAGACGGTTTTCAATAGTATTATCTCGCTACGTACATGTTTATCTAATACCGACTGGTGCAGGATGGATTATCTTTTGACAAACAGATGATTATCAACGGACAGTAATGATCAACAACAACCATCCTATATAGCAGAGCGTTGCCGGGTAAGGCTGCATCATTCCAACGGTTTTCCACTGAAGAATATTTGATTGGATGGGACAACGAAAACGCTACATCGAAAAGGCGGGTGGTTGTGGACCACCGAATAGGATCACGTGCTCTGAGGAAAAAGAAAACATAGAAACGTTAGGCGAATATATGTTTGGTAACAACTTCATGCTAACTTATCAAAGAAATGAGGTACATTGACAGTCCCCTGTACCCCTTCGTAGTCGTTATCGTGTGGGTGACTGTACCGGTGCCCCGCTTCATTCGAGTGGAAGAGAGAATTCGAGTGGTTTCTTTGCTAACAATCGAAGTTCAAGACGTCAAAAGACTTCTCATATGCTATGATGTCGAAAATCAGGTAAGGTGGACACGTTACGGATCTGAGCGATCACTGAATAGAAGCCGTCAATGGATGCATTTCAAAGGCTGAAATTTTGACCTTCAGATAGGTTTTTAAAATGTTGAGCTAAAAAGGCTGTGCATTTTGTTTTAACTCTACCATAGTAGCAACCTCGTGTTACCTTGTCAATGAAGCAAGGTGCATTGATCATTTATACCGCTCTTTAATGAAAATCAGCTTACGATAAAAAGGTTATCGTATTAGCAAAATATGCATTTAATCACTTCTGACGATTCCCATTGAGGTAGAATGCATGGTGTATCCGTGTATTCCTCGGGGATTGATCAACGAAAAGAGCTTAATGCTTTTATCCTTTCATTTGTCAAAGGAGAATCAGTCAACAACCACCCTGCGTAGAAGAGCACTGCCGAGTGAGGTTGCTTCATTCGAGCGGTGATTCACTGAATCCAGGTCTAAACTGTCGCAAAGACTCACATAGGAAGAATGAATGGCTGTGGGCAGTCGAATGGGATTGATCTGGCTCTGAAGAAGACGAGGGTGCCGAGGCATTATCTTGATAATTTTTTAATCAACTTAACGTTAGCTTATCCTTGACAGAAAGCACACTGTATTAATTATGCTCTGGCGTAATGACTTGCTCAGGAGACATTCTATCTTTACTCCTATATTTAAATTTTGGACAAATGTGGTGTTTGGATTAATCATTAGGGCGACTGGTTGAAGGAATCACTGCTGAAAAATGCTCCCTTCACATACACATTTTGCAGAGGACCTGAAAACGCGTTCGCAAGGCTGCGCCTTTTTTCCAAGGATGAAGAAGTTGCCTAACCAACAATAAAGCAACTTCACTACCACGTACTTCTGGTGCTCACCTCTATAAATTTGCGCAGAGAGACAACCGTTGAGAGGCGGCTAAATCCCTGGTTGCACAGTATGCCACCGGAGCCGGATCTCCACGGTCACATCCATGACACGCTTTGAAGACTTCTTCTTGCTCTGTACCTATAATGCCAGAGTTCTTCAAACTCCAATATTTATGCTATTCTTGAAGTCGCATATCGCACCAAGTTTAACCCAATCGTCGTATTTTTGTTGAGCAAATGCGAGGTGTTATTATTCTTTATTCACAAATAAGCTGACGTTTCGGCGGATTTCGCCTTCCTCAGAGCCGCTTTCTATGAGGTTTCCACTAAGTATGTCACGTAGAGACCAACCGCACAGAAATCACGTGGAAGTATAATG
>UYYA01005379.1:0-25106 GCA_900624975.1 Angiostrongylus costaricensis | reverse complement strand
TTCGGCGACTCCGTTTCATCATTTGTGCCGGACCGTTTCTCTGCCGGACTGTCTTCCAGCTCAAGCGGAATTAGTAAGTTAATTGGTCTTCTTATGATACGTCCGCTCTGTAGCTTGAGTTGTGCTTCTCGGATTGTACCCGTTTCTGTTTGCTTCAAATCGATTATGCGCGCCGTTCTCCACGCGTTTCGTGGCAAAGCTGGATCTTGAATTAGTACAACCGTCCCTATGGTTGGGTTCGTTCGAGTGCCTCGTTTGTTATTTATATTGAGTTTGTGAGTTTCTCGGAGACCTTTCAAGTATTCACGGCTCCAGACGTTCCAGTAATGTTCTGTCATTTCATGACTTGATGCGAGGGCATCCTGCACTTCCTTTCGCGTGCGTAGTAATACTGCTTCTTGATGTGGAAGATACGTTTTATCACCTTCCTCTTCTCTGCTGAATTCAAATGGATATGTTATTATCATGTCACGCTGGATAAAGTCTATTGGTCGCAAGGCAACGAAGTTGTCGGGGCCTTCTTCTTGGTATGTGAGGGGTCGACTGTTAAGATTTCCCTCTATTTCTACCAACAGTGTTTCCAATTCTTCCGTTGTTGGGATCGTCTTTTGCAATACTTTGTATAGAGAGTACTTAACTGACTTTATGAGACGCTCGTAAAATCCTCCCTGCCACGGAGCATACGGCGTAATTGTCCTCCATGTTACTCCTCTCGTTGCCATTGTACTTGCTAGTGACGAGTCTTTACTAACGGGAAGAACTGTGTCTTGCAGAATTTGCTCGCTCAGTAGGAAATTAGATGCATTATCAGATGTGATAGTTTTGGGCACTCCTCGTCTAGCGAAAAATCGCCTTAAAGCTAGCAGGAAGTCATTCGTCGTCACGTTCTTTACGAGTTCTAAATGAAGTAGTCTGGTTGTCGCACATGTTATGATGATGCCGTAGACATTTGTCGTTCCCTCACTATTCTTCGCTGTTAGTGGTCCGAAATAGTCCACACCTACATGCTCGAACGGTCGCGATCTTCTCACTTTTCTTTCCGGCAGGTCGTCCATCGACGGATAATTGTAAGGGAGACTGTTCATCTTTTGACAAGGTAGGCATCGTCTTATGACTTTCTTAGCAATTTGCCTTATGCTTGTCATCCAGAATCTTTCACGTGCCTTGGCTATGGTATGGCTTGTTGCATTATGGAATGGGAGATGTGCCTCAACAACTATTAATTCTGCTAGTGCTGTTTTTGAGCAGATTAGAATAGGTTGCTGAGTTTCACGTGGCAGGTCTGCTTTATTTAATCTGCCTTTGCACCGAATGAGTCCCCATTCATCCTGATATGGTTTCAAATGCTTGTAATCTTTCATCGATTGTGAAGAAAGGTAAACTGTTTGGTGGTTTCGTATCAAAACTCGTAAGGCTGCTTCTTGCTCTATGGCCGTAACGTATGTTTCTGTTGACATTGCCTGGAGCTCCGGGATGTTCTTGTATATTCGGCTGCGCAGTTTCTTCGGTAGCTTGGAGCCGGATCTGCTGATGAATCTGAGGACATATGTGATCGTTCTTTTTGCTCTTCCAAGTCTATTGAATCGCTTCCAGCCCAGCAATTCTTCGACGGGTGTAGTGGCTATTGTTGTAGTTGTGGATACCTGTGCCTTTTGTATACGTTTTTGCTCTAACGTAAAAAGGCGTTGATCATTTTGTGAGTGTGGTTCCCTAATGAATGCTGGTCCTTTCCACCATATGTGGTCTTTTAGTTCGATTTTGTTTAGTCCTCTTGTGGCGCAATCAGCGGCGTTTTGATCAGTGCCTATGTATCCAAATTGTACAGGTGTTGGTATATTTTCCACTATTCGGCGTATTTCCTTCATGCGGTTTTTCACCAACACCCCTGCTGAATTGTGTGCCTCGTTAGACCGTATCCAATTGAGGGCGATTTCTGAGTCCGAGAGTATAGTTATATTTGTGATAGAAGTGAGGTTGTTTAACGCTGTATATATTGAATGCGCTAATCGTNTCTTGTGGCGCAATCAGCGGCGTTTTGATCAGTGCCTATGTATCCAAATTGTACAGGTGTTGGTATATTTTCCACTATTCGGCGTATTTCCTTCATGCGGTTTTCACCAACACCCCTGCTGAATTGTGTGCCTCGTTAGACCGTATCCAATTGAGGGCGATTTCTGAGTCCGAGAGTATAGTTATATTTGTGATAGAAGTGAGGTTGTTTAACGCTGTATATATTGAATGCGCTAATCGTGCTGCCAATGTTAGCGCGTTTAGTTCCAGTTTAGGAATTGTAGGGTTATCCTTGACTGATGGTAATTTAGACTTTCCTGCGAGTAGTTGTGATTCGCCATTGGTAATCATGTAGGCGCACGTGGCCATGCAGTGTTTGCTAGCAACCGCGAAGAGAATAAGTCTGCTTGAGGCTCCGATCTGGGCTATTTTTCGTGGGATGAAGGCTTCGAAGCCGTTAAAATCATCAACGATCTTTTTCCATTGGTCTTTGTGTTCTTTTGATAGAGATTGTCCCACGTGTAGTTGAAGTTCCAGAGGCTTTGAAGGAATTGCTTCCCTCTTAGTGTGAGTGGCGTGAACCAGCCCATAGGATCGTATATAGCAGCTACCTGTTCGGCGATTGTTCGTTTAGTTAGTTTTGATTTTGTTGGATATCTGCATGAGATAAGGAGTCTGTCTTCTGTGGAACGCCATGGGATTCCTAAGACCTTTTGTAGACTATTTGATGCCTTGTCCTTTTGTGGAATTTGCTGCAGAAAATCCTTGTCATTTGAAAGAAATTCACGTAAATTCATATTCAAATCTTTGAATATCTGCTTTGCCTCTCTGTACGTCGACATTGCTTCTTGTGTTGAGGCGGCTGTTAGAATCACGTTATCCACATAAGTGTTATTGATCAGATGTTCGACGAATTTAGGATCATTTTGACAGTTATTTAAATGGTGTTTAATTGTTCCTGCTAGAAGGAATGGTGAACAATTCAGTCCGATTGTAACTCGTGTAAATCTGTACACGGTTATGTTCCTTGGCTCCAAAGGTTGAGAGATGTCTCAGATCCATAGAAATCGCGTAGTGTCTCTATCTGCTTCGTGCAGCCGTATTTGTAGAAAAGCCTTTTCGACGTCGCTAATTATTGCGATATTTCCGATGCGAAACCGAAGTAAAATGTCGTATATTTTTGGTAGGAACAATGGACCCTGATGAAGCACATCGTTTAACGAGGGCTGCTTCTTGAGATGAGCAGATGCATCGTAGACAATTCTCAACTTTGCAGTCCCTTTGTTGGGTGTGAGGACCGCTTGATGTGGAAGGTAGTGTATTACCGTTCCCTTTATTGGTATTGATTCATCAACTTCTTCAATGATGTTTTGATCCAGTTGTTCCTTGATGGTTTTATGATAATTTTCGAACGTAGTTGGATCATGCTTTAGATTCACTATCGTCGCCTGCAATCGTTTTACTGCGATGCTTTTGTTATCTGGCAACGTGTCTGCTTCATTTTTCTAAGGAAGTCAGACATAATAGCCGTCTTCCCGTTTTTCTATTGTTCTCTGGAACTCTTCCCAAATATTGTCGTTCTGTTGCTGTCGTTCTTGTACGCTTGGTCCTGTGTATTCGTGGATTCCTGATGATTCCAATGACCAATACCTTTCCCATGACTGCTGCTCCGTTATGTGCTGACATGCATGTGTGGCATCCGTCATGAGAGACGCATTCTCTCTAGATGTATCAATTGGATCGTGAAGAGTTCCTGTCACGAGATATCCCAGTTTGGATGGGATTAACTTCAATCCTGATGGCAATGTCCTTGTCGGAAATGCTCTGCTATCAAGCATGGTGACTGAGTCTGAGCATCCGAGAAGGATCTCTGGGTATATAGTGTTGAGATCTGGATTGATCGAAAGCTTGATTTTATGGTTCTCGAGAAATTCTGTGTCCTCTGCGTTTAGATTGAATCGTTCAAGAGGTTGTGTTATCTTATCAATTCTAGTTGCCGTAATTTCGTGCTCCGAACCAAAGGCATCTCTCAATTTCAACGTAGTGACTCCGCATGTCCTGGTAATTGGCTTTGTGTCGCCAAATGTGTGAATGTTTAATTCGATAGAATCACTGTCTCGTAGTTGAAGGCGATTGGCCAGAGCATTAGTAATGAACGAACGGTCCGATCCTGTATCGAGGATCACCTCCGTTAATTCTCGTCTCGTCTTGCTAGGATTGAATACTTCCACCTGTCCTGCTAAAATTTGACTGTTGGGTGCGAGTTCTCTCCTAGTGTGAAGAACGACGGTATCCTCCGGCTGTGTCTCATCAGAAGTTACCGTATTGATTTTTGATGAACTTGGCTTCTTTTCCCTTGGAATGGGAATTGGTAATTTCGAAGGTGCCTTTGTTTTGTCTCTTGTAGTGTTTCCTCCTTTTCTCGGCTTGTATTCAGTCGGTCCGTACTGGTACCTACAAATGGACGTGTGGTGTCCGTGTTTATTGCAATTTCGGCACGGGCCCGCTTTGCAGTCGGGCAGCTGATGCGATGATGAACCGCAATTGTAACAGAGGTTGCGAGTTTTGATAATTTGTACTCTTTCTTGTTGAGTTCTTATCACCTCACAATCGCTTGGTGAGTGTCCTCCTTTATTGCAGTAGAAGCATGTATATCGTGTAGTTTTAAACGTCCTTTCTGGTTGACTTATGTGTTCCATTCTTGACGTGGGCTTTTCCTGCTCTCGGTCCCGTAGTTCTAGTTCCTCTTTTATGTAGTCTTTGATATCCTTTAGCAGTTCGCAAGTTCGTGCCTCTTCTGCTCTCTGTCGTCTTTTTTGCCGAGCATGCCTTTGAATCTCTTTTGTGAATTTCTCTAACAGTAATTGCTGTAGGAGCAGAGTATCGATGAGTTCCCCTTTTTGTTGCAGTTGAACAACTATCGAGTGAAGAGTTTCACACAATTTTTCTTGATCTTCGAGGCGTTCAGTCTTTGCTTCTGTTGTACGTAGTCTATGTAGCAAATCACGGATGAGAGCTTGTTTGTTGTCGTACTTTTCCTTCAGATGCTGTATTACTATCGGATAACTACTTTGGGATACTTGGTATTGTTTGACGCATTCTCTTGCCTCTCCCTGAAGGGCGTCTAGCAAGTACGTCATTTTTTGGAGGTCGTCCATCCGGCGGGAGTGCACATTGTAATTGAATGCTCCCCAAAATGCTTCCCACTCCCTTATGCCTCCGTTGAATTTCGGAATAGGGATGGGTGGCAGATTCGCCAGAGGTGGATGGACATTTGAGTCCCTTGGTGGGTATGTCTCGGTGTCTTCCAACGTTTTTCCTAAGTCGACGAGCTTAGAGAGGCAGCGTTCTGCCTCGTCGAGGTGCTCAACTGTTTTTTCTACGTTCTTATTGGCAGTGCGTTGCAGCTCGTCTTTTGCTTGCGTATTGGGGTTTTCCTGGAGTTGGTCTGCCATCATGGCATAAGCATCCAACGCGGTCTGGACGCTGTTTCTTTCATGTTCAGTGGCCGATTTTGCGTGTTCTATCTTCCTTTGCCGTCCAGTAATGTACTCGATTCTGCTATCTTGTTCGGACGGAAGGTCTACTGGCGTATCTATTTCGTTCTGATAGGTATTTAAGGTTAATACGAGGCGATTGATCGCCATTGTTAATTGTCCTTGGCGGGCGGACAGGATCGTTGCCATTGTTTTTTCTTTTGAGACTTAATGTAACGTACTTGTAGGTAGATACCCGTGTTGAGGTTTGGTTCGCGTCGATGAGCGTTTATTGCTCCTTGAAGTTTAAGTCGGTCGGTCCTTGTCCTTCGGGTTCGAGCCGACTTGGTCAACACACCAATGTAACGGCTCACAGCTCGAGGACGTGAGGGGCTTTCGCGGGAGTGCGCAAGAACTATGAACCGTTTGTGAGGTACCTGTGAACAATGAATGTATTTAACTTATGTTAACACGGATAACATAATTACACGAAAGACGACGATAACACTAATGTGTCAGCGATTCACGGGCTAAGGGCTACATATACTATCATTATAACCTAAGCAAATGAATCTACAAAGTAAAATTAACGGAGTGGAATTAACGATGGGGCTGGCAAGGACAGTCTCGACGGCGTCGTTGGGTCGAATGGCGGGACTACTGGATGTGTCCCATGGCCGGAACGGGATATGGACGCAGAGGATGCGCGCGGCGTTGCAGCCACGCGATCCCCCTCGATACCTGAACTGTATTAGTTATACGGATAAAGAATTCTCTATCTGATTGAGGAATTCTCTATACCAGGGTCGGAGAAACGTATCAATGCCCATACATGGCGGCGGTAAGACTCCATCTCGTCTCTCATGTCGACGATATTTCGATGGACCTCTGAAAAATCCACAAGGTTCCTTTGCTGTCACTTTAAGAAATAAGAAACACTTCCACCTAGAATAACTACAAAGAAGTCGGCAGCACATAGAGAACTAAAATGCATACTAGAACATTCCACAGGTGATTTTTCAGCAAAGAATTGTATTAAATAAAAAAAAACGGCGGACGATCTGAACCGGGCCGTCCGTATCTGTGGGGTTCAAGTGGTCTCTAACCTGAAGAGCGCAACGTCGGTAATACAAACATCGCACGTCTGGTGCAACTACGGAACTGCTCCACTTACCGTACCGTGAAAGAATTTTTCCGCCTAATCAGTGTTATTGATTGCACTTACACTCATTGTAATAACTTGTTTTACAATAGGATAACTATTGTCATTTTACGAATGACGCTAGGTTTTAGATTTAGTTATAGTTCGGTGGCCAACTCCACAAATCAATTGACGAATTTGTGGAGCGATTTTTAAATTGCAAATAGCTAAACCTGACGACGTTTTGCGATTTATTGGATATTTTTAGTGAAATGGCAATGTTTTCGGACAGCCATTCGTAATCTCCACCTTCGGGTTCGATTCTGCTGGCGACCATGCTCAAGGTAAATTAGTTCCTGGGTGTTCTACTAGTTTACTGCCGTTATTGTTTTTGGGGTTTCTTTGCTTCAACTGTTCCGTCTAATGGTTCAGACTTGACGCCGCCATCGTTTGCAAACAACTGCTGAAGACGACTGCCCCCCGTTGTTGTGGCGCTCGTGCGAACAGTTCCTAAGGCCGACTGGTACTGTCCGTGTTTATGGAACGACATTCCCTTCATTTTAGTCTTTGTGCTCGATTTTTGCAGTTGTAAGAAGCGGGCGCTTTTGACTTCATCAGGTATCCAGGAATGAAGTGAAGCATTCCCACGATCCCTGTCGGTACGGACGTTTTGAAGTGAGCACTTTCGCCAAGTACCGAAATTTTTTTCTGGTCTCATTAGATGTGTAGATTTCCTTGCATTTCTTATCTTTCGTTCGCTCCTACTTCTTTTTTAATTTATTAAGGCACTTGAGCATCTTCGTCCACCTTTGCACCCATTGTTTTTAGTGTTCTGTTTTCGCTGCACATCTACTGTGCCATCATTGCCTCCTATTTTTCCTGCTTGGTCGCACGAAGCTAAGTTGTTCACCTAGTAAGTCGCAAGACGTTCCTCTCACATTTGTGCACGCATAAGATTCTCACAGGAGCTTCCCTATATCACTGGTACAGTGTGATAACAACGGTACACGACTTTAACCTCACCTAATGATACTCTCTTTCTTCTTGAAGCGACATCTCGTGTAAGATTCCAGATGGTCATCGAACAGAGAAGCATAGCGTGCGTAGTTAGATGATACGAGGTGCTTTCAGCATCACCTCGGCATAGCGTGTTTCATAAATATTGTCCAGTAGTTCATGCTTACTCATCACCCACCTCTCTCCCAAAGCAATCGGCTTCTTCGAGGAGCACGGAGAGCGTAACACTCTTTGTATGTTGTCTATTGTCTTTGGCAAAAATGTTGCAATGAGCAGCTTTTCGGGTTCCAGCGTGGTCTAGATTCGCTATAAGGCAGGCTTTCTGGTGCAAATGTCAACCATTTTCAAGGTGTTCACACCCCGATGAAGGGGAACATCGGTTTCACGTTGCAATTTAATACATAAAAGTAACTGTCCAGCTGCAGTTGGGCGATAAACTATTGGGAGCTTCCATATGTACGTGGGAATATCTGTATATGCACAAATGGATGTTTTTCGGTGGGCGAAGATGAAATCCTAACCGTCACTTCAGCCAGAGTTGTCGCTAAGCTGATATTATGAAGAATGAAGAAACTAAAGAGTTGAGAGTTTCATGCAGACAAATTGGTTGCACGTACTCAGTGGAGGCCTCATAGAAAGCGGTGAGTGTGCAAAGCTGTGTTTAATGTGATTGAAATCTTGGTTTAGCATTTTCTTCGTTTGGTATGGAGGTGTTTGGCCGGATAGATTGCTGTCAACTTGACCTTTCCAGGCTCTGAGGAAGGCGAAATCTGCTGAAACGTTAGCTTATTCGTGAATAAAGAATAAAAATAGCATCGCGTTTGTTCAATAGGAATACGAAGAATGACAAATATCACTTTCTGTCTTTCTCTTTCACTTCTCTAGCGCTTTAATATTTCACTGAACAAACTATGCCTGCTTGATTGTTAGAGATGTTTTTATTCGTGAGGAGACATCTGGAATTATTGTCCTCGTGTTGCATTCAGATCATATTACCAAAAGGAATTCCATCGGAGTTCCGATCCACATTCCTCTGAGATAATTCTTCTTCCAACCATTACATGCCACTGAATCAAAACGAATCGTTTCTTTGCGTACGTTTGCTCGTTGATGTTGCAATGGCTTATTCTTTCAGGTGCCTGTTGTTCTCGTGAATTCTTCGGACACCCGACAGCTGTGAGTTTGGTGAGCACACATTGTGGAATTTTATTTTGCAATGGAATCTCCAAATAGCTAAATAAAAATAATAATGCTCTCGGTATTGACCAATCCCAGGTGGATGTGGCATTCATTCGACGTTATCATCCATCGTTAGAGGTAACTGAATGCATATCTGCCATAAACAATATCTCGTGGTGAATAACGTAGGTAAATGTGGGTATGTAGAAGGTCTGGTGGTGATTTTAAACCACTCAGAAATTAGTTCCTCGCAGAAAACCTCTGATAATTGCGGTTTAGCTTCGCCATTTTCTCCACAAGTTCTCTAATTTGCACACTTTTTAAAAATCGTGCTGCAACTATTGCAACTCGTTCGGTCGAGTCCTATTCGTAACAGCACGGCTCTGAGGAAGCCGAAATCGCCGAAACGTCAGTCGTCGACGAGCAACGCTAACAACAACGACATCGATGAGGGAAACCTGTATCGACCCCGCATCAGCTCAAAAAGATCCCTTTGTAAGTTCATATAAATAAGTATACCATACCAAAGTTCATGGAAAGTCGGTCTTTAGAATCATTCGGTGGAAGCCCCATGATTTAAAGAGCCCTTGAAATTGATTAAGGATTTCAATTTTAAATCAATTTTTCCGTATTCTCAAACCTTTGGAGAACATTAGGTTGATCTATTAGTTATTTTTCTTGAACTTGAGTGTTTACGTATTCAATAAATCAGTGCTTTATTCTTGAGTACGTACGAGCTTTTCAGTAACCAAAAAAAAAATTTAACCAATACTGCCTGAAATTCGGCGAATTTCAGCCTCTTTGGAACCTGGAAGGGCCAAACTGGCACGTCTTATACTCAATCAAACAGTTTCGTAATCTTAGCATGCAAATTTCCACCGCGTAGTAAACAGCTGCTTTTGAACGGTCACCGTTTTTCAAAAATCTCCTTTAACCTCGGCATGACTAATCAACATCTATGTACTGTATGTATGTACATATAATCATCGTTTTGTTTCTATGGGTCCTCCCGTTGCTGTTCACCACCAGCCCTATAGTGTCCTACATAGGTGAGAAATGTCCCTGGCTCAGGTCAAGATAGCAGGTTCAAGTATGGGGCGAGGTCACGCGCTGTTGGAAGACGCTCCTCTCTGCCGTTCGTTTGGGACTTGTCCAAAACGCTTTAGCAGTTTAGCAGCAGCTTTAGCGCAGTTATCTTCGATTTCAGTGCGAGATTTGTAATTTTTACTTAAAAATCTTCTCCGTTATGCCTTGCGTGCCTATTGGAGCGTTTCTTTTAAGTTACCCAGCAAATTGTTCTTTTATACAGATGCAAGTGGTCTACTCGTCTTTGCAGTGTGTTCTTCCCCGCACCCTCTGACAAAAATTAGGTACGCATTCCGCGGATTTATAGAGCCCATAGTCTACATAGTCCCATAGTCCCCCATAGCCCTCTACCCATAGTGCAGTATATTCCATACATTAATTAAGTAAAAGGAGCGCGTGTGGCAAAACGATTAGATGTGCCTTGTAATACACAACTGTTCGTTAGTTCGATTTCAGCGCCACAAGTTCACCAAACCTTCTCTCCCTCCCGGGTGGGCAACTGGCACCAAACTTGTCTAGGAGTATAGCAGCACTGGCTTGATGATTCACTAGGCCACCACAAGTCATTTCATAAGCCGTATATGCACTAAATCACCTCTAGGAATGCTTGATGAAGTCCAGGGAATGGCGCATATCCTACCGATTGATCAACGCCCAACGCTTTGTTCTTTCAACGTTTTATAGTATTTGAGACCTTGTCCAAAGCACTGTGTATCAAAAATTTCTGGAGCGGATGTGCCTTAATCCTCCTCAACTTTTCTTTGGTAGAGTTAACGGATTTTTCATTCTTGTGGCTGAGAGAATATGTAATCGCGTGTTCGATTCTCTGCTGAGGTTTCGAGTTCTGTCCATATCTCAGCACCTCTATGATTGTATTCCAGAAAGGCTTTTTTCCTTTCTTTTTTCTGCGTGGTAGCTGTTATCACATCTTCCAGAAACTATATCTAAGCAGCAAGACCTTCCACTTTTGTGGCCGAAGGCTCTTGTAATTCTGATGTAATGGAGAACGAACATTTCAGAGTACCAGTGTCTAGTCGACAGGTAACGATCTCTTGTGCACAGCACAAATTGTGGAGGTCGGGAATCTATTTGTATTATGAGATTCTAATTAGTGCCCATCTTCAAATGAATATGGGAACTCTTTTAGTCAAAATGCAGACATGTCTCTACATTTGATTCTGATCATTGTACAGTGATTTGAATGTTTGCTGATTAATGGTTTTAGCATTTTCAAAGAATCACTGGAAGGGTTAAAAACAAAGTTAGGTTTTGTTCCTTAGTCGAACTAACTAATCTTCAACAGTAACAGTGATTATCGCTTATAGGTCTGGTAAGTGTTGCTCATTTAAGTTAACTAAACAGCATATTGTCATACAGTGCAACTTCAGGAAACCCTTCAGAAAACTTTACCTTTCACTTTTCTCCCCCTTTTTTGGTTATTCGGACGTATTTTTCGAATGTGTTTTGTTTCTTCTTATGCCTTTAGCAACGTTTTCACATGGATTTCACAAGAGGTGTTTTCGGTATCAACACTTTTTTTTTTGTAAATAATCAAATCTTAGCTTGAAACTGAGTCATTATTCATCCCAATCATGGGTTATTTCCAGAGTTAATTTCGGGCTATTCTGAGTCGATAAAACCTGAAGCAACGAGAATTCAGGTGATGGTGTTAGATATACAAGATGAGACGCGAGATGACTGCCCTGCCAGTTCAAATTCAGTGGTTGTGGAGACATCAGAGGTATTATGGTTACCTATCTAGTTAGTTTTTTTTTCTAAAGTGGCACGTGTGCTTATGTCGTCCAGTGTGACGTACCTTTGCACTGTCGTTTTGACACGAACCCATTTGCCAGCTAAATCCTCACTTTGGAGTCGGTGAATTGAATGCATACTCGTCTACAGAAGAGAGACACCGAGTTGCCCATCTACGAACTTCTGTATGTTCATCGAGAAGCCCAGCTCAGTTTCATCATGTTTTGTTGACAAGCTAACGCGAACTTGTTACAAAAGTTGAAGTTAAGGGTTTCATTGCGCTACCAAATGTCAAAATGTGAAACGTTTAGACTGACTAGTACCCCAACTTCATATATTATGCTACGTTTTAGTCTATTTTTCGTTTTGCTTTGCCTGCTAAGTGCACCCTTGGTAAGTCGGAATCGAAAATTTCATCACTTTCGTACGCTTCCAATTTAATTGCTGCTCTTTATCTTTAATTGCTCACTGGAACTGCATCCGTTGTTATTGAACTGTAATTCATAGCAGTCTATTCATTTGATTTACCCAAACTGCAAAGCAGTGCCGCGTGGTCATCCGGATGTTCAGCTAAAAGTAAGCCGGTGTTAGAAATCACCGTAATTCTGGCATCAGATATAGTTACACATTAGTGATGTGGTACTTAGCTAACAAATGTGTTTACGATAAGCCGAGATTAGTTAGCCAAGGGCGACGGCGATGTCCACGCGTCATCAGAGAGCAGATGACACTGCTACATCCAAACGAATGCCTAAGGTCGGAGTGTCAAGTCCCAAAGCAACGTTGCTATACCCGTTAGCGTGTTTGGTGGTGTGCCCAGTGGTTATGAAAGAGTATGAATGTAGGGCAGTTACGCGGGCGTTCGGTAAACTAATCTGATATGTAATAGGTTACATGACAATAACAAGCATAAATACTTGGCTAGAGGAAGACTTGTTACAATTAACGATAGAGAATCATTCACGAGAAATGTACCCCTTCTTTGTGCGAAACCGAGCCACTAGATGCTTTCTTCCAAGAAATAAGACGCAATTCGTTAGTGGTTGCTGGCGAGCTTAAGACGGTGGGATTTTTTCTTGATTCCTTTCCATTTTATGGGATCCAGGTGTCGTAAGACTGCGAACTCACAGAAGTATTTCTCAGTTTTTCGGTGACAATACTAAAATATTCGAATGAATACTGAAAACTAAGCGATTTCTTCTAGTGATTGATCTCGATTGTAGTGGTCGAAGGACTTGTTGCTCACCAAAAGCGCATTTCTCAAAGGAAGACGTTAACTTAAACCTAAATGCCATATAAAAAACCTATAAAGATAAAATGACTACGGTTCTATTTGCTTTTCTCACGGTTATGTTTGATATATGAAGGTATTTTTGTGTCCTTTTGGTCATTTTCGTGTTTTTCGTACCCACCGTTTCTGTACTGTTTGTACGATTCACAATAATCACTGCAAAGGGTTGGTTATTAATTAGTGGTCAAATATTGTATTACTTTAGGCAGAGACATATTGTTGGGAACCGGATGCTACATCGTCTTAATGGATTTCTCACCGATGGGCAAAAGTAGGAAGTCCAGGATGGTGAGGAATTTCTTGATGTCAATGTTCACTAATATGAAGAAAAGGAATGGAAAAGTGCACTCGAATAACCGTGGTGGGCTGGAAGTGGAAGAGAGAAGCGCAATTCAAAAGGAAACCTTAGATCTGCAGATCATGTTTATTCGATTAGAGCATGAACCCTGCTCACGATGGTTTGCTGTGCTTTCTCTTTTGTTACTTTATATCCTGCACAGTGACCAAGATGCTTCTATGAGGCATTCGATTTGTTGTTATTTTCCTATCTTTCCTTAGGCTCTGGCTTTCGTCCTTGTGCTCTTATCGTTAGTGTATTCGTTCGCTGTTCTTTCACTATCCTCCATCTACAACCGTTTTGTATTTGGTTGAGAACCTTTTTAGTAGCATCATGTCAATGATGAAGAAATTCGAAATTTTGTTCAATCTACTCCATCTCGAGAATGATAATAAGTATTACCACGCAATGAACATTTTCGAACAAAGGTTTTCTGTAAAGTGTCGGTGAACTATAGGTTAATGGGTAGTTGTAGGAAACCAATATTTCGCAACTGAAGACGTCCAGCTGATTCACTGGTGATGAACGACCGATCGAATCCTGTATCAATCTAAAGCAGGTACCCATGTTCTCGTATCCGAGTATTTGGATCAAGGATTTGTGTTTGTCTAACTAAAATTTAAAGCTATCTTCCTCAGATTACGTAAACTTCGACGGCATCCTTTTGTTGTATTTGTTTGGATGTTATTGTATTGATTCTTTATGGCCTATTCTTATTGATTGCGGTGTTGATTGGCTACACAGTGATAATTTCTGCATTGTCTTGTTGACTGATTTCTGGTGGATGAGGCTGGTGGTCTTTTGGGGTCTGTTGCAGTTTGCGAATGGAGTTATTATCTCCACGTTCGGTACATGTGCAGCAATAATCTCCTCATCAGCTGGATACATGCTGAGGGTGGTCCACAGTTACAGCAAAGATTTCGTTCTTTCATAATTTGTGATTGTTCTTCGTCTATTTACGCTTTTTGCAATCGCTTGGTGAATGTCTTATTCCTTCGTAGAAGAAACATGAATGTGTTTTGCTCGTAGGCGTGCATTTGTGAACCTATTTAACGCTGCTGTGGGGTTGTTCATCCCGCACTTCTAAAGTCTGCTATGGGTTGACCTTCTGCTACAGCAGATCTTGTAGCTTAACACCCTCGCGACGACGCCTAATTTCTTTCAGTATTGTTGCGCGGCACCGAATCTTTCGATGTGCTCAGAGTAGCGCTTATGGATGTCACACCAACCACTCCGAGAACTTCCATGTGCCCCTCCTCGTTACATTGTGATTCCTGCCCCATAAATTGGTCTCACCCTGGGTTTTGAAGGGATTTTTGCGTTTCTTTTGTTCTACTGTGCTTTATGGGCGCGTGTGGCGCAGTGTTCGAAGGCGCCGTACAATACACATTGGATCGACTCCGCGCCCGTGGCTGTGGCCACCGTGGCCAAGCCTTCCATCCCGCGGGGTTGGCAAATTGGTACCAGCCTTGTCTGGAAGGATAGCAGCACTAGTTCAATGCATCGGTAGGCTATAGTGAGTCATTGTAAAGGCCACATATGCATCAATTCGCCTCCAGCGATGCTTAATGAAGCCGAATGCATGGCGCATCCCCAAAGGATTGGTCAACGCCGTGAGCTTTTCATGTGTGCTTTGTGTTCTGAAATGTCAATTTTCCTTGTCATCCTAGTTCGTTGTGTTATCCTCTCATTGGACATGTTTTTGGTGCATGTGGAACTCCTGTGTATGAAGAAAACACACTCGTCCTGTATGCAGTCACACTACAGTCGGCATTTAATGATGTTGTATGCGTTCCACAAGGAATAGTCCGATGTTCACCTTATGGTTTCGATATCCTCTCGTTCCATTCAACAACCGGAAGTCACAATGGTGGCAAAGAATTGCAAAATAACGAACTGCTTTTCAAAAATGATGTGGCACACTGCTTACGTTGCCAACCATCTTGCGCCTCTTCGCTGGACACACTCTCTAGCTGCACACCCTCTTGGGTGGCAATAGTCTCTCGCCTCGTAGTGAAAAATTAGGTCGAAAACTATGAAGAAGGTACCTCGTCATAAAACACGTTCTCCATAGAATCTGTGTTGAATAAGCTGTCGAATGATTACAAGAAGTCTAAGGAAACTGCCCTATATGTTCAAATAAACTGCTGGAAATGGCGGGAAGTACAGGGAGTTAAAAGGCCGGTCCTGCAACGTTTTTCTAACACCTGTGAACTTCCATTTCCACGAGGAACAAGCCCCACATCCAGGTATACCACTCATCGGTCCAAAAAGTTCCTCAGTTTTATTTTCTTCATCTGATTCTTGATGCTTTTCCTTCAGTGCGTGCCTTTGAATGTCTTTCGTAGATTTTGTGCGGAGTTGCTTTCGAAAGTCCGTTCTATCTACAACTTCCTGTCGTAGTTCGCTGATTAAGGCGAACGAACACTCACAGGATATTTTCTGGTCCTCAATGCGGTCGTTGTTCGCTACTGCCATTTGTAGACGGTTCAGTAGTTGGTCCGCTAGAATTGGTTACTTGCCGTACTTCTGTTTAAAATGGGTGGGAACCATATAGTTGGATTCACTTCTTATTTCACATTGTTTGACGGAAACGTTTGCTTCCCTTTACAGGGCGTTTAGTTCATTTTGTGAAAATGGTCCATTTTTTGTGAACGCAATGAAAGATTGAAAGCATCCCAGAGTGCAATCGCTAGGGTACTGAGAAGTTGGCAAAACTCGGACCCGAGCTTAGTTCGAACCTGCAATAACCCTTTCCTGGGTTCACATGTTATCCAACACGCCAACCAAGCCTCTTGGCTAGTCTTTCTTTCGGCGAGTTTTTAATAGTGATGCGTGTCACTTCACCTCCTTCCCAACGGTTTACCGCCTCATCGTGGCTGGGTGGTGTTTCTGGGTGTCGGGCTGCGATGTATAGTGGGGATTTGTCCCTACGCCAGGGCCTCCCAAGCTGAGAAGGAGTCCGGTATTTCCATCAGGAAGCCTATCTAGAAGTAAACCAATAACAGGATCTACCACCGTTCTGGTATGAAACTAGTCGCATTGCAGCAAAGCTCCCTCTGATCCGCAAAGGCCGGCGACTGCCTGTAGTGGTGAAGACTTAGGGCAAACTTTGGCCAAACTGACCTTGGGACTCTAGAAAACTACAATGAAGAGACCAGCATAACTCCGATAAAGCGGAAGTTATGCTGGGGCTCGCACAACCAGTGAAGGCCGGCGATCCAAGTATCCAACTAAAGATTCACGTATGGCTTCGAGTTATTCGATTGCGAAAACTTCTAGGAAACAGCAAGTAAACATAAACGAGTCACCTGACATTCTTCCTCCGAAAGGGTCCATATCGAACTTGGACCGTGGGACAATTTGGTTCAAGGGCAATATCTTTCCTTGCGAATGAACATACTGCCAGCAAGGAGTTTTCAAACGCCTCCCATCAATGGGTCAGAATGAAGTCATTGTAAGGAATAGTTTGTTATGGAGTTTCAAACTACTGAAAACAATTTTTAGTATCTTGCAAAAATATAAAGTTGATGAAAATACGTTAGGGACGAAATAACACAGAGCATAAGTAAAGATTCATAAGTCTCCTTATAACAGGTAAATAAACAGCGCACCCGTCAGTCACATATCGGAAAGCATTGGCAGCCTGCCGTGTTAACAAATGTTTTTTAAGCACCGTTCTCCATCACGAAAGGGTAATCTCGAGTTCGACGACCACTTGAGGTGCCGAGTTTTCCTCGTATATCTATAACCTTCTGGTTGTATTTCAAATAGTGACCTTCCTTGAAAAGAGAATAGGCAGCAGATAAAAGCTAAAACATTGTGCTTTCCAGAATATCTCGCAGTCTTATATTCTTCTGCGAATTTCGAAATAAAAATAGGCTTCAACTTTGTTGCTGGTGGCTAGAGATCTATGTCATTTGGGAAGGTTGGGCTTTGTATCGTCCAACAAGCAGTTTAGTTATGAAAGCTGAGAAAGCTGCCATGTCGCTCTGTCAAGCAGTTGAATAATTTTTTGTTGTATGGATCAACTGGCCTTCGACTACTTTTCATTAAGGGGATGTTTTGTGCAGAGCAGTCCGCTGTTGCGTTATAGTTGTTCGATGCTGCCCTGAGGGTGTTCATTTCGAACTCAATCTCGAGTATTGAATTTTTGTTTGTTTTTCTTAGCGTATCAAAACAATGAGTGCGGCTAACTTGAGAGATCAAGGTGGTTGGCACGTATCACTATCACTTAGAGTTGCTAAGAGACCGTTAACGGCTCTTGCTATAACCCTCTTCATGTGGGGATATTGACGATGTCATCGTGTAATGAATGTAAACGTGCTGCCCACTCTTTTCATGGTTTCCCACCTTGAGATTTATTGTTTTACGCCTTTGCTAGTTCAGTTCGGCCAATGCACCAAAACAGTGGTTAGCAGTGCTTAGGACAGTGCACCAGAAATGTAGCAGTTGCCGGTTGAAATTAGGTCTTCGATTCTGTCCTCGGCACCGAATTATCACTAGTTTGAAGTGGAATGCTTTAATTTGTACGTATTTACCACAACGCAGTTTTTGGCGTTGACTTCTGCGTGAAATGATAGGACGAGAAGAAGATGCAGGCTGTAACCTTGTATACCTTCTGTGATAGGTGGATTATTAGTACATGGAACTAGAGTTAATGATCAAAGGGGTTTTTAAAAGCTCCTCACATAGTAAAATAAAGCAAAAGGTATAATAATGAAAAAATAGGAGCTTCCCGTCGAACTACTTCGAGCTACGCTCACGAATCGCTTTAGGCTGGAGGCGACAAATGACATTTGCCTCTCGCAAATCATACGACATTTTTCCTTCAGAAGGAGGGAATCCAGGGTAAGTGTAGCATGTCGCACACGGTTATCCTACCAAAGAAGGGTGGCCGAGTGGTTCTTTGTAACTATAGTCCGAAATACTTGTTGATTGTGCTCTGCCAAATGCTCATGAAAATAACCTTTCTGATTATATTAGAGACCTTAGATGAAGCACAACCGTGGTAGCAAGCAGAATTCCGACAGAGATTTTACTGCGTGGACCCGATCAAAACCGTTTTAAATGACATGAAAATCTCTCGAAGGCACCGTGTATCCCTCGGTCTAAAGTGTACCAACTGCGTAAAAGTGTTTGACATTGTGAAGACCTGTGTGATTCTACTAGCCATCGTCGACTATGGAGTGGACTAATACTAAAGAACAACTTTAACTAACTGTTATCGAAATTGGATCCACGAAGATGGAGATTTTCTGCCACTTCTTAACATGCATATAGGAAAAGGGATTCAACATGGCAACAGCGTATCGCCAAAGTTATTTGGTGCCTCATTGCATTGGATAATGGAGACACTCGATTGGGATTAGTAAGATATACATATTGGTGGGAAATTCCTATCAAAGCCTTCGTTTCTTAGAAGACGTCGTCATCTCAAGAAATACCAGCGTAGCAGAGATGATGGTCTATGAGCTCAACGAAGCGGGAAAAGACCTGACTGCTCATAAATCGGTAGAAGACCCACTTCATGGAAAGCCAACAGTGCGAAGGGGAGCAGAACAAACTTTGTAGGTCTCTGATTCCAGAGAGCGGCTTGTTCGTGTACTTTAGACGTCCAGTGAGCATGAAGAACAACATGGACGAGATAGTAAATGGCCCAATGAATGCAGCGTGGCCAGCGTTCGGGCTTTTGAAAGAAGTCACCGACTAACTAGCGGGCGCAAACTCAGCAGTCATAGTGCCGTTAAGCTTCAGAGGCGAGGACTGATGCTTCAACGACATCATGAAATTTGCGCACCATGCACGGTACTCACAGCTTATTGACGAAATGCACTTCTCTGGCCTACGAAGCTTATCTCATCTTGGGTAATCAGGAGAACATACATCGATATCGAATCATATTTGGGCGTGTCACATGGTAGGAAGAATAAATGACAGATGAAAAGAGCGGTGGAGTGGACTCCAAGAGAATGGCAACCATAGAGAGGATTTGCGGACATGTTCGCTTACGTGAAATACCTGCATCCGTAGATGGAAATGATTTCACTTTTCGCACTGTGCCTCGCAGACACCAACATTTTCGTAGCATTCCACCACTTTGGTCAACGATTTTACGAGAAAGAAGCGAATGCAGTATTTGTTGAGGTCTGCGATGCTAGTGAAGTTCAGAAATCCAGGTAGGAAGTTCCTTTTTTTACTCCTCTGTCAGAATTGCGTATAATCGGAAACAAATCTGCGATGGACATACGAATTGGTCTAGCGTCCCAAAGCTAGCATTTCTTCACGATCGCTTAATTTTCGAGCTATTTGTTTCTCGGCACTCTTGAGGTGTTGTAGAAGTAAACCATGTATTCTATCGCTGTTTTCGATGAGGGAACCTTACAAGTAGTTAGCTGATAATGTGCGCAAATCTCAATTAGAGTACATTTGATATTTGGTGGCGGTCTTCACACGTCAATCAATCACCAGCTTTTTCTTGTCGGGGTATTATCAGGTTTTTAATACATTGCGATTTGGTCTACTTCGTCGTATTAATCTCTTCCCGGATTCAATAGAAAGTGCTCCTACCTCACCTCCGTCAACGCTTGTTGTTTGAAGAGCATGGTGTCAAAATGTCCAGTGCGAGTATTGAGGCCGTCTTTTCAGCCATAGACATTGGTTTCATCTCTTTTTATTTTTAAGGCAATCGGCCAAAATTGGCTTTTTTTTTTCGTCTTTTCGGCCACTGTAGCAACTAATCTTCTTCGCATACACCGTGAAGTCCTCGAGAATGTTGTTGAAAAATGTTGTTCGTAATTTGTACTATAACAGATATCTGCCATAGTCCTTTCCTGATTTAGGAAACTTGAAATGCTGCTGAATTTTTAGCAGCATGTTCGTACTCGTAAAGGGTAAAGGATAAAGCTCTCGGCGTTGATCAGTTCCTGAGGGATGCGCCATGCATTCGACTTCATTAACCATCGTTGCAGGTGATCGAATGCATACCTGGCGTTTACAATGACTCGCCTTGGCCTACCGATGCGTCTAGAGAGTGCNTCCCAGACAGCTCTGGTACCAATTTGCTGGCCTCAGAGGAGTGGAAACCTTGATGAGACTGTATCGGAGAGCGATTCCATGTGTAGTGCAGGGTGCATCCGAGCACTGTGTAACACGTCCCTTCGTGCTCATACGTCCTTATATAAGCATACAAAAAGTAGATGTATATCCTGTAAACCGGAAGCGGTGAGACCATTCTTGAATTCACCTATGCCGTAGAGCAAGTGAAAACTTTCTTTTAGATCTTATTTAATCTCTTATCCGCCAAATGGTAACGCGGCAAGTATTTCCGCGACCAAGAAGCCAGACATTCCTCATTGAATGAAATTCTTTACCAAGTTAACATTAAAACTACCTTTCGAAGCTCTAGTTCATTCGATTGAACAAGTCCAGTTTTTGATGAGTTGTTTTTCATTTCGTTTCGGTGATACAGCTGATTAGAGGTGACTTCATAGGAAAATAACCTACAGCAACATTATTTGAGTTTTGTCCATCTTCAGCAGTCTACCTCATAATAATCGGGAATTCTTCAAGTCAGCATAATCTACTCATTGCTTGTCATTGGTGTCATCTACGTGGTGTTAATGAGATTGTTAATCATTCTATGAAAGCTATTTTGGAATTATCAGTTAGTAATCATTAATAACGAGACCATTTGCAAAGATTTTAGATACAACCTTTAAAAATGCCAGAAAATGTGGGATACAATGTGGAGGTGGCGAGTAGCGACGATGAGGAATTTGAGAAAGACCTCCTTACGGTGAGCGGAGTTTGTTTCTATTACGAACATGTTTTGGAGGGAACATTTTTATAAGTGGAGTGTTAGGCCACGTTTCAATAAAGATTGAGTTTTAACGACTACTCGTTTACCTATTAAGCAGTGATTTTTGGTCTTACTCCCTCTTTGATTAAGAAGGTTTCGTGTGTATGGAATCATTGTGGTAATATTCCCAAATCACTGATAATGTATTGATCTGTGGAACTAATTAATGTTTTATCAGCAGAAAACAATTTTAACACAATAGATTTCTAACGTCGCTTTTGTTGGGACAAGGTGAGCGTAATGGTAGAGATGTTGTTCAGTCCACGCAAAGAGACACTTTGAACCTGTTGTTTGCTAACGATAGCTCTCATCCCTCCGAGATCAAGAACATGGTGCCAAGGTTGTCTGAGAAATGCTGTATCCAATGCATAAAGGTTGGAGACTGTCTGTTATGAGGTCATGCGAACAGCTTAGCACCAGCTCTCAGAGTATTCCAAGGAGAGTCGTCTCGACCAACAATCGATGCCATCCGAGAAGAAGGTTAAATGTTCCCATGCATCAGCCGCACGGACACATAAATCAAAGACGTTCGTGTATAATCGATACGAGAAAATCACTCGTACGAACGACACTGGGGTCCTCACAGCTTGGTGCGTGTGATGTAGGTTGTTGTGAAGAAATTGTTCTTTTACTCAATATTTTTCTACTGTTCGATCAGTCTGGGACGGTTTGTATTGTGTTCTTCGAGCCGCCGAGCTGTTGAGAAGCCGATGAGATCTTCAGTAGAGATTGTTCAGTAGAGAATAACCACAGTATGCATTTCCGTCTCCCATTCTTTTCACACTTTATAAATCCATATGGAAATGAAAGAATTATTTCGGACGAATCAATAGTTTTTTTCCAGTTAGATGTCAATAAGGTTAACATAGGAAACATTCCGAAGGACTTCATCGGGTTCATGCTCAGTAGAGGTGGTAAAGCGGGTAAGATTTCTTGCCACTTTTTGGACTGGTTTTTATGAAACGTCTTGCACTTAGAAGAAATCACCGTAAATGTTGAACGACGTGCAAAACTTGGTTTTCAGGTGATTTTTGCATCTCAATAGGTTCTGGGGATTACTGTGTAATTTCGATACGGTCCGAAAACCAGCATCCGTGCCACATGATTGTGGAAAAATATCGGTAAGCAGGGAGCATATTTTTTTTCTGATTCTTCTACTTATAAAATTATTGCCAACATCTGTGTGATAGTATTTTTCCTTGTTTCATTCCAACAACTTTGCTTATTTTTTTAATGAAAAAGTGTTGTTTGGACGCTTTTGAATTTATGAATTTCATATATTTATAATAGGGTGCGGGTACTATAGTGGTAGTGATGTCCGTCATCACGGGCATGGTACTAGTTCAGTTTCGCTCCGAGCCAATCAAGAATCTCATCGCTCCTGGGTTGTGAAATTAGTACCAGATTTATCTAGGAAAAGATCACTCTCTGCAATTCAATTAAAAGCGCTCCAGCCCGACCATCTCACTTTTAAACGGTTGAAGGCTAACTATTGACATTAATGAATCGTCTCACTTACATAGTTTCAGAGACGCCTATCGAGCTCGTGGTTTGTATAATGTCAGCGGGAGGACAATTGGCGAGCTGCTCTTCAATATACTAAAATCACCGGTAAATTAGATTCCTTTTTTGCAACTCCCATAGTAGGTAATCGCCGGCTTTCATGTGGCTGGCGTTTTTAATCCACTCCTCTTTTTTCACTGCGCGCTGTGAGAGTTGAAATCGACTGATTCCATCCATTCTACTTTTTCCCCATCTTTGATTCGTAAGTGCTGTTCTCATTGATAACAGTTTTTTTTCTCTTTCTGTAGAACACGTACGTGTCGATCTTGACGGGCATGATGCGAGCCGCATAAACATCTTAGTAACTAATCATGTTGTTTGTTTTTATCTTTATACGCTTCCCACCAGCAATAGTGGCTGTGTCTTTGTTGATTTCTCTGTCGCTTGGTGGACTAATTCACCAAAAAAGAAACCAGCTTTACTATACTACTTAGTGCTTTCCCTGCCCGACGCCCAGCCATTTGCCCCTGGTTGATTCGCTAATGAGTAAACACAAAGAGTAACATTAGAAACCCAGCAGAAAGGTGGCGAAATGGTATCGATTCATATCGGCCAATTCGTATGGTCCCATCCTCGACGTGGGTGTGAACATGAGCTCACGTTAAAATTTAACTGATGAGCTCGCACGTTGGGAAAGTTGTGTAGTTCTCGTGTGAAGCTGCACTGGTTTTAGAATCGTCCTGTGTTCGGCGCCCTTCGTTGTGAAATCCATCCAAGGCGACTTCTCACATTTAATTTTCTCCAAAATTTTCGTATCTTTGGCAAAAGCCGCGTGATTTGCAAATATTTTGAACGCGAAGACGGCGATTTCATTGTGAGTTGCTTTTATATTCATTTATTCCATTTCTCGTTTTTCGTTTCAAAAAGAACCACACGATGACAAGTAGTTCTGGACACTGCGTTGTTGCGTTGTTTCCCGCCAAAAAACAAGCAGGAGCCATCTTTGTTCCGACAGCATGAAAATCACTGAAACTGAAGTAATTAAGTGTGATATGGGTTTCTGTGTGTTTTTTAGGAGGGTATGTGGCTATTCACTACCGTTAGGCTATTGACGATGATTGGATGACTTTGTAAGGATGGTAATTTGATCAACTCTAATTTCATCTTTAAACACACATCTCCGAATTTATAGTTAACTTTGCTAATTGAGAAACGAGTCTCTAAAACTCGAAGATCTTTGCCAGCAATGGAAGCTACCTTATCAGACCACAGTGCAGAACGAAAATTTTACAAAAAACAAAAATTTAGAGCCACCAGTTGAAGTCTTCCTTTATCAGTTTCTCAGCTTCCAAATTCAATTCAACAGCTATCCAGAAACCCCGTGGTAGTTGTGAATTAACTTAAAGGAAATTATCGCTGTGTTAATTTCGAAAATTTTAAGTACCATCGGGCAAATTTATCGATGAATGATGCCTATGCGGAAGTGATATTGAAGAACAACAGAAGGATGGACGAGGAACAATGGAAGCAGCACATATTTAATGTAGGTATAATTCATCGAGTAGCCAAAATTTTTTAGGATCTCTAGAATGCCTTTGTTGGTGATTAACAATGCCAGCAAACGGACTTTTCAATTGGAACAAATCTTATTATTTGGTTGTTGTCAGAACGAAAAGGGATAGAATTCTTCAAATCTAAAAACAAGTACGAAATCTAAATTTAAGAAGAGACTTCTGTGACGATTCCGAAATTAAGGAGCTTAAAGCGACCTTCCTCGCCGAAGACTTGAAGCTTCCTGTGCGTCTTATGCTTGGGGTTATTACGTGGCGTGGTGGCGGTTACATGGTCTACAGGTACTAGAACACTACATGAACTACCAATTTTGAAATCAACGAAAACTATGTTCCTACAAATTCTTTCAGTGGTGCACCTGGCCGTTACTTGCAACATTTCCTCCAGGAGAACGTCCACTCAATGAGTTGTTGGACGAAAATTAAGGTGTGATCTTCCAAGAATAGAAAAAATAACGCAAAACGTGAAAACTGGCTCCCTATAGAGAGCGAGGCAAGGATCAGGAGGAAAACATGAGTGTGTTCAAACTAGGTTTCGTCTTTTGTGCTTGTAAAAGTGAAATAAGCATGGAATCCAATCAAAATATGTGCCTAATTCATCTAATCGAGTTGAATGGTTATTTTTGTAGGGCATGTTTGGAGCAGAATCTTAGGATTGCTAAGAAAGATGATTGTTGAATAGTATAAGTTGTGAACAGAAACAATACTAAAGATGGCAGAAAAGAAGGAAAACAAGGAGAAAAGAGAAAAGTCAGGAGGAAACCTTTTTTTCAGCTGTGCACAGCGCTAGCTAGGGTGATGTCCCAGCTGTACAGCTGCGATAGGTACTGCGGAGTCGTGGAATTAGACAGCTTCTACATTAATTTCCTGGTTAGTATTCCT
>UYYA01005378.1:0-25162 GCA_900624975.1 Angiostrongylus costaricensis | reverse complement strand
CGTTTGAACGATATCTTCTGAAATGTAACCAGCACTCACAATGCTTAGTTTGAATTTTCAGCTCAGGTCTTCGGAACCAATCTCATTTTTGGAAGGTAGAAGAACATATATCCATAGCGAAACAAAGATAGGCAGTTCACACAACTAGAAGTACAGGTGACAGATGTACGAAAAGAACAGTGGGGTGGACTTTAAAAGAATGGAAGCGTACTCTTGGAAGAGGACCCAAACTATGGGGGACGTGTTCGTGGGTAATGTCAGCCACCTGCATTCAAAGACGGTATTGATTTTAAGACTACGGAATGCATTTCGTGGACGTCACCATTTTCTAAGTGGACTGCTCCAGGGACGACTATAGGGCGAGAAAGAAATGAATGGGAATTATGCAGGAGCTGGCGCAACCATTGAAGACTGCTAGTTCAGCTACCGAAGGTAGTAAGTAGGGACGAAAGTGTATAGAAACATTTGTCTAGAAGGTTAACGAGTATGCGTCCGAAAGTTCTGCGTTCTTTCGTAAGTCGTTGTTGATTTGAATAACTTGAGCCGCATTTAGCGTCCGCTCATGTTGTGGTTGGTATTTTTAGAAAATGCTTCTATCCTCGAAGGTTCTATAGTCCTTTGCTTGTCGTCTACATGTCATCGACTAATCGTCGCTGACAATCACTTGCGTAGCTTCCGATGGTTTTCTTTCGTCGATTCCAATAATAAGATATGGTTGGAATTTTTAGATCCCATTGTGTGCCACTGATGTTTTTATTTCTTTTATGTTTCGATAAATCCTTAAATGCTGTGGTGGTGAACGCGTTACCCCCGGAGAAGGTAATAGCGCGTTCGTTCTTGACCGCAGTCACCTGAGGTTTGGAGTTTTGCAAATATCTCAGCATCAATGTAGTTGTATCATTTTCTTATTTCACCTCATCATACGCATCATGCATGCGCATCATACGCAATTATGATATGGAACGACGAGATCCCATAAAAACGAACTCCTTCAAACATGATGTTTATGATTCAGCTTCTCAATCACCGGCAAAGAATTTATGACGAGTTAGCAAGGTTTGTACCTTCCTTTGAGAGGATCCAATTCTAAGTGTTATCTTAACCCTTTTATTTACTACCTTTTTCGTCTTAATGGCAGGGTATGTTGCGAAATATAACTCGTATGAAATGCTGAGATATTTGCAAAACGCGGGACCGCAGGTGTATGCCCGGATGTCACCCGGATGATGTGGTGGTGAAGTGCGCTGCACCCCGGTAAGGACAACAGTGCGTGTTCGTTCTCCACTGCACACACCTGCGGTCCGGCGTTTTGCAAATATCTCAGCATTTCATCTAAGTGTTATATTACTGTCTTCCATCTTGAGTTCTATATTACATGGTTACGAGCTCTCTTCACGTTGTACAATATTTTCTTCAAGAGGCCAACTCGGAGAGGTTTTAAGTTATAGGTTCATTGCTCGGTCACTTCACCCATGTTAAACGAAAGCGCTCGTTCGGTCGTGCTTTCCTCTTTCATTTTGACATTTAGTCATAATCATACATAACTCATCTATTAATTTTGCTTATACGTAAATTCTGTACGCTCTTACTCACAAGCATTGCAGGCTCTTTGCCGAACAAACAGGCATGTGGATTGTGCAACTCATGTATGTGATAGATTCTACGTTATTTCCTGTATTCATCGAGTACCTCAAGTCTTTAGCAATTCAAAAATTTCGTGGAAAGCCTGAAAATGAATTGTTTGCCTTTAGAGTGGACATGTTCGGACAGAACATCTACAAAATCGGTTCGGTGTGTGACACCTACTTTAATGGTAGCAACAGTTGTAACACAGCTATAGGGCTACGCTGTTAGTAATGGAAATAGTTCGGGAGCACTTTATTACTATTCGCAATAAAAAAACCTCTATTTCCGGGAAATACCAAAGAAAAGTTTTTCGGGAATAAAGGAGCAGCACTGCATAAGAGTCAGCGATCGACCGTTTTAATACTCCTTGAACAAGTGAAACTCGTAGTATCAGACAACGCTCTTTGTAAGCGGACTATTAGTCGTTTATTTAAAAATCAGAGCAAACTGGAACAAATCCCAAGACCGACTTCCTATTAATCTCGGTTTTTATCAATACTTCACGCTTTCTCTTCAATGAGCAAACACGAGCTTGGTATTATAGCACTAATGAGTACACAACAGATGACGTTTCAGCGGTATTACCTTCTTCTGAGCCTGGAAAGGTCAAATTGACATGCAGCCTACTCAGTCAAACACTTTCATTACCTCAAAAGATAAAACTTGAGACTCAAATTTACATTCGCATAATAAACAGCTTCTTCCAAACACCCACCGTTTTGTTCGCTATAAGTTTTCTAGTTAATTGGTGAACAGCAGTCCCACAGAGTATTACATGGGCGAAAAATGTGCCTCGGCCATGCCATGGAGTCAGCTTGAGGTATGGCGCTAGGTCACGCGTGATCACAACCCCTGCGGTTCTTTTTTGGATTTTTGGTATTAATCCAAAGTGCTTCAAGAGTTTTACCGGTCGATGCGAGGACAGTGACTTTTACTTTACTGGTTAGCGTTCGAAAGAGTAAAAAAAAATTAATTCAAAAATGAAAGTGCTTGGCTGAGTAGACTGCACATCAGTTTGACTTTTTCAGGCTCTAAAGAAAGCGAAATCGCGAGAGTGTCGACTATTGTGCGCTAATAAATGCTATAATGCCAGCTTCATCTTTGCTCATTGAATAAAAACAGTGAAACTCAAGTAAAACCGTGAACGTGTTCCTGAATATGATAAGAAATAGCTTAAATGTGTGCCTACGAAGTTGCTTAAAATAAGGAGAGTGTGTCAATACAGACAAGTTTTGTCTAAGAAATAATATACGGTAGCTTTTTTTCCTCATTTATCCCTCTGTGCTCCCGTTGAGCACAGTATTTGCATAGATTCATCGAGCAATTCCCAAAATTGTTCATAAAAAGTTATAAGTCATTTATTTTAAAAAGTGGCACCCGCGGACAGCATGAAGCGCAGGATCAAAAAATCACAGTAATAATAAATCTTTGTGATTAAAGCTTAGCAAAAGCATAAACTTATCAATAGAAAAACTGGTAACAGATAAGAAATCACTGTTGACTCATTACACTTCTTCACTGGTGTTCCGCATAACTAAAAATATTCTATTTTGATTAATTCAGTAATAATCATTTGAATCGATAATCAGTAATCGTCTAATAGGGTGAATTTACGCTACAATTTTCTTGTAGAAATCCAAAGTTTATAATAATGTGTACCAGCATATCGCATCAATAGACATCAACTGAACGTCCATGATAAAGATGATGATTTGATGTCCATGATTTGCGAAGTAAAATTTAAATCCATCTGTAATTCGCCACTTTCTTGATGAGCACACGCGATAAAGGTAACGAATCAGCACGCTTTTACTACTTAGTATTCGGTACCACTTGGTGAGCTAATCACTTCTGGACACGTTAGTTTCTCCCCCTCACCCTTCACACACGGAAAGAGGATTCAGAAAAGCATGTTTCAAACAGGCACCAGTGTGTGCATAAGACGAAAGCAGAAGATATTAATGCGAAAAATAGCCATTTCCAGTCGCTACGAAGAGTAGCTCTTCCGGATCATGAAAGCGGTGTGGGTAAAGAAGTTGTTTTGTTTGGAATGCTATTAAAATCTAGGTATTATAACTTTTCGGATTAGGTTATGGAGAGGAGATGTTTGGCTGAGTCTTGCAGTTAACTGGACCTTACCAGGCACTGAGAAAGGCGAAATCTACGGAACCATTAAACTTCGTGGGTAAAAACTATGGCGACAGTCTGCTCATCAAAAAATCAGCGAAATCTTGACCAGTGCCAAGGTAAATATGAGGTCGGTTTTGCGAGTTTAATTGGGGTACAGCCATCTGATTGACTTATCACATCTGCGTGGAAAAAAGAAAGAGTGGAAAAATATAAAGACAAAGAAAGAAAAATGAAAAGAAGGCCGTTTGAAGAAATAGAATATTATATAGGTATACTTGTAAGTAAATTTATATTCTAGTAAGAAAAATTTCCGGACGAGTGTAGATTTCACTTGCTACGCATGTTTCTATGTTAAATCAATAACATAAAATCAACAACAAGCATTAACTACAAATTCTTTGTCTATAAAACCTCTAAATCTTCTTAACATTAAAAACTGCTAATCCTGTATCACCTGTCACCTGTAGTCCCGTTGATCGTTGAGTAACTCGAGCGGGAGCCATTAAATCTTCCATTTTTCCCTGTCGCGTGCAAGAGTAGCCCAATGGTTTCCGCTCGCTCTAGGGACTCGTCGAGCATTATATCTTTCTTCAAGGCTCTTTGTGAAGAACTCTGACCATCGGGTCTGTGGTCTTCCACCAGTACGTTTGACATCCCGAGAGATCCAGTTACTAACGGCTCTTGTCCATCGGTTATCATTCATACTCATTACGTGTCTGGCCCACCTATTTATCGTTTATCATATTGATTTCCCCAATTAGATAGATATAACGGGAGCATTCGGCGATATTCGTTCCGTTGAGTGTAAATGGGGCATCTGAAACCAATCCGTTCTTCATTAACATCGTTTTTGTGACATTTAGTCGAAGACTAATCTTTCCACAGACTTTACCAAGTCGTCAAACATACGTTCCGCTGGCTAATGTCTGGTGTTAAGAGCACAACGTCATCAGCAAAGCGAAGATTGTGTAAATGCGGCCGTCGATTTTCACTCCCATATTATCCCATTCCAATGTTCGCATGACGTTCTGGAGGGTCGCAGTAAATAATTTTTGCGAGATGGTATCACCTTGCCTAACTCCTCTTTTGACGTCAATGTTAATATCGTTGTAGAATGGTGATACCTTGGTTGCGAAATTTTTGTACAACTCACGAAGAATCTTTATGTACTGAGTAGGGATCCCTTGACTATCAAGAGCTTCCAAGACTGCTTCTATCTCAATTGAATTAAAGGCCTTCTGTAAATCGATGAAAGTGAGACAGAGCAGTCTTTTGTACTCTCGCGATACTTCAATGAGCCGTGTTACCGTGTGGATGTGGTGCATCGTACTAAATCCTCTCCGAAACCCTTCTCGCTCATATCGCTGTCCTGCGTCTAGTGTACTGTCAATCCTGTTTAAGATGACTCGAGTGAAAAGTTTGTAGGCGACAGACAGTAAACAAATTTGGGCGATAGTTGCCGATATCGTGTAGGCCACCCTTTTTGAACAATAACACGGTCTTGCTGGCCTTCCACTGAGTAGGGACCTCGCATTCAGACAGGTAACGTGTGTAGAGCCGAGCCAGTATGTTTACGAGGACTGGCTGACGATTCTTCAGCTGTTCTGGCCTAATCCTGTCCAGACCTGGCGCTGTTCGATTTTTCACCGACGAAATGGCATGTCAGATTTCGCAAAGGAGAACTGGTGGTACAAAATATCCCTCTTCCCTTATTTCATATGACGGAAGGTGGACGTGGCTATCGAAGAGATCTCAGTAGTGTTCGTGAATGATTTTCTCCATTGCCTTTTTGTCTGTCTTCTCTCTCTATGATCTTCTTTTATCGTCTGTCTGCATTGTTTTGCAAGTTCGGACGTTAGTTCGTGGTTACCTGTAGCTCGTGCGATTCCACACAGGCGTATCAGCTCGAGTGTTTCTGGAGAAAAACGTCTCTTGGCGACTTTCGAATTCTCAGCTTTCATAGCGCTGACGTGAAGATATTGAATGGGCCGATCTTATTCTTCTTAGATGTTATCGACAACGGCATCTTCTCCACAGCCGACTAATAAACTGATTAAACCCAGTTTATGGTTGTTCTGGGAATTCGGTTTTGGAATTTAGCGGCTTTCCCTCTCTTCCGCGAGGAATAGAATTTTGCACGAAGGAGAAGTTGATCTGATCCTGTGTAGAATTTTGGGACAACAGCGACATCGGTTAGGGAAAACCCTCTGTTTACTATGATGCGGTCCATTTCGTTATGGAACTCTCTATTGGGAGACTCCCATGTCCACTGCTGAGGGTGGAGCTTTTGGAGTTGAGAGTTACCAAGGATTGTCTTTGTTGCCATGATAAACTCAGACAGCCGCTCACTCTATTCGTTCCATTCTAATCCGTGGGTCCCAATGTGACGTTCTTCAGACGTTCTTCTTGGTCCAACCTTACCGTTAAAATCTCCAATGATGACCTTGAAGAATGTGTGGTCTTCTCTGTAAAACTTCTCCAAGTTCATATAGGACGCTTCAACTTTTTCTTCGTCATAGTTTGATATCAGCGCATAAACGGCGAAGATTGTCAGAACCGGAATTGGTCCATGTCTTTTTAATCGCAGACGTCTGATTCGGGTTGTAAGCTGTTCGAATGAATCGGTGTTCATGGACGAACTGTGTTGATAAGAATGCCGATGCCTCCGACTCCTCTACTGTCGCATGTTCCGACGAACAGTTCTTCTCCGGTGTCACACACGGTATTGAAAAGCTGCCGTCTTCTTGTCTCGGCCAGGCCGATGGCGTCGTACCCTATCCTACTTGCTTGCATGAGCAAGTCTTCTATCGAGGACTCGGATGCAAGTGTACGTGCATTGCAGATACAGATCGTCATCATAGTTCTTTGAAATCCAAGCAGCTTTCATTGGCCCTGAGATTTTAGCAGCCTCTCCGTACTCGTCCTAACACTGCACACTGCGAAATTGGGGGCTCTTTCGGGGTCAGGGTAATGAGGCCTGTTTTTTTTTTTACTGTGTTTAGCATTTTTGATACCCACGTATAACTTGCTTTGCCCTGAACGTGGAGGCTGGGTATACTCACGGGTATGTTGCCAGGCTCTCCCAGAATTGACATGGAGCTTATTTGTTGGACGCGACTCCTAACCGCCTCCCATATACTTCCCTGTCACTTGATTGCAGGCTTTTGGTCGAATTGATTCGTAGGATACAATCCGCATAAACAAGAACGCACCCACAAAAGCATGCATGAATACGTCTTGCAAATACAGAAAGTATGCGCCAAATCAGCGCAGCAAAAACAGGGAGTACATCCCCTGGATCAAACTGCGTCTCAGGGAAGCAAATGTCGCTTTTGGTCCGCTGTTAAACCCTATCCGCAACCTGGGGACGCGTCACGTAGCCTCGGAACTAACCGGCTCGAAATCTCCTATATGAGGGAGATCCGTGATAAAAACTGATTACCAACTTACGCAAATTATCCTACTATTCGATTTTTTATATACTGCCTATTATTTGCTCATCCTGGCATTTTGTAAAGTACAACCATAATGATGCTGAGATCTTTATTAAACTCCGGTGCCACGCCAAATTCGAAACCGCAACTACCTTTTCCGAGGAGTCACGTTTTACCCACTGCACTACTCAGACCTTTACCTTCCTCTTCTCTCAGCGACTTAACATAACGGTACGGTCGGCAATCACTTTCCAACGGTAATGATTCTGGGAGCAGAAATCACCTTTAAATCCAGTTAAGCTGAGGCTGCAGTAGAAGTAACAATTTTTAACATTCTATTTAGTACCTTTTATTCTCTACCACCTACTACTAATATTAACCGAAAATATCTCAGCATCGTTGCGGTGACATTTTACATAAGATCTGGCCAGGAAGCAGAATAATAGGCAGTTAATACTTGATACTTGATACTTGAATGGCCCGTCCTCACTGGTTGTGCGGGCTCCAGCATAATCTTCATTTTTCGGAGATTTGCTGGTTAAACCACTTTGGTTCCCTGGAGTCTCGAGGTCTGCCTGGCCAAAATCTGCCCCAGGTCTTCTCCGCCACGGGCAGTTGCAGCCCTTGTGGATCAGAGAGAGATTTACCACCATGCGACTTTAATACCAGGACAGTGGTGGATCCTGGTAATGGATTACTCTTGGCTAGGTTTCCTGATGGAAACGCTGAACTCCTTCTCGGCTTGGGAGACCCTGCCAGGAGATGAATTCCCGTTGTGCATCGCAGTCCGACACCCAGCCAGAAGCACCACCCAATCTCGATGAGGGGGTAAACCGTTGGGAGGATGCAGTTGATAAGAAGTTCAAATATTTTGATTTCAATTATAGCTTCAGCGTAACTGTGATGAATGCCATTTTGTACTCCCGGATCATTCCCGTTGACGGGTGATTGCTGTGGCAAAAAGATCGGTAGAAATAGCTGAGAGACAGGCGAAACGAAGGACCCGAATGGTGTGGTGGTGAACGCGTTACTCCCCGGAAAGGATAATAGCGCGTTCGTTCCCCACCATAGACACCTGTGATCCAGAGTTTTGCAAATATCTCAGCAACGTTGTGGTTGTATTTCGCTTAGTATCCTGCCATGAAAATTATAGAAGGCAGAAAACAAAACGTTAAACAATGTTAGAAATATTGGTTGTTATCCTCTCTCGGTATGTTTTTAACTTGAGTCCTAATAAGTTCTGCCGTGAAATTTGGGTTGAAGCAAGCGTCGAGTATTTCTTCAGATTAGTGAGAAAAATTTGAAGCTGTATGAGTATTCTGAATAATTGTGAGATCTTTGAGGTTTCTCTTATTATGTAGTTATTGTGAATGTTGAACTTCATCTCCAATTTTGATGAACTATGGTAAAACGAATTTATATAGCCAACATTACATTATTTAGTCATGACCTTTAATAAAGGCTTAAACCTTCTTTTTGATTTGAGTCAACAATGAGGTGTTGCACAAAGACCCGTTACAATAATCATCTTTCTAAAGGGCCTCTTCAGTAGCGGCATCCTAAGAAATGTATGGTGCCTAGCGTTCGAACGTAGCGCAGGTGAATTCCAGCCGTCATCCACATTGTCCCTGACTCACCTCTTTTGTTACGTCGTTTATTTGACTAACGTAGGTATAGGAAAAGTTAGCATTGTTACTCTAGGTGATAATGAAGTCGACTGCTGCAGGATGCCTGGACTGCCTTATTAGAAAGAAACGATTATCAACGGGTAATCAGTGTCGACAACCGCCCTGTGTAAGACAGCGCTCCCAAGTGAAATTACTTCAATCGAGCGTTGCTCTACTGAATTGGGCTCCATGTGATCAAGAAGACTCCTATCGGAAGAGTGATGAACTGTGAGCATTCGACTTCGATCAACGCTGCACCGAAGAAGCGAAGGAGTCGAAACACTAGTGTAATTATGGGTTTTCATCAATTTCGTGTTGGATTATCAATGAATGAATACACATTACGATACGGCTTAGGGCTTTTATCCTGTTATGGAGTTTAATCTCTGAGCTCTTCCTAGAAATGATAATGGGTTAGTAAGTTTTTATTTGCCTGCAATTTGTAAGGAAAAAGTGTTCAAGAACAATTGACCAGTGTTCCGCACCACTTTCTGACGGCAGTTTTTCAATTTCTAGCGTCGGATTTTGTGTTGAGCTTCAGAAATTGTCCTTGTAGTTCTCATAGTTCCGACATTTTTTATCATTTGGAGAAAAAAATCTATTTCTTCCAGCAACATTTTCCACATTTGAATGATCTTGTGTGGATTCGTACGGCATGTTCGTGAGCAGGATGTGGTTTCTCAAATCGTAAATTGATCTTGATTGTTGATTGATTATTGGAAGCGAATTTGAACCTTTTGCATTATTCTTCCTGTTTTGTTTATCGCGTCCTTTGGCTGAATCGGCGTTGGAGACACCATTGCCAAGTATGCCCTAAAATTTCCGCTTGAATATAATGGATAGCTGCAAAACTCTGGACCGCAGGTGTCTATGGTGGGGAGTTTTGCAAATATCTCAGCAACGTTGTGGTTGTATTTCGCTTAGTACCCTGCCGCGAAATTATTGTAGGCAGAAAATAAAAAGTAATTTCACTTGGCAGCGCTGTCTTATACAGGGCGGTTGTTGACACTCATTGTCCGTTGATAATCGTTTCTTTCTAATAAGGCAGTCCAGGAATCCTGCAGCAGTCGACTTCATTATCATCTAGCGTAACAATATTTCAGAAACCAGACTTTCCTTTGCCTCAGAATGGCTACCCAATATGCACTCTTCTATTAACTTATTTGGGGTTACTTCACTCAAGCGCTTATCTAATAGATTCGACTCGATGCGATCACAAAGACTCACTTCGGAAGAAAAAAACGTAGAATCGGAGCGGATCGATCTGGACCGGAAGAAGATGAAAATGCCGGTACTTTAGCCGAATAGAATGTTTTTTTTATCAAACCCGTATTAGTTTATTAATGAAAGAATGCGTATTGATTAGTCATTCCGGGCTTAAAGGAAAGTCGGCTTTTCAAATCGTGCTATGGGACTTGGGACCACCAAGAGCGATACGGCACACCACACTGATTGTGTTGATGTTCTGTTTGACCACATTCAATCTAAAGCAAAATGATTCATTTTAAAGCATTCCACGCAAAAGTGGAAATATCGATGCATTACGGTGTTCGATAATAAAAAACAATAGAGCTGTCAGCGTTGATCAATCTCTTAGGGATAGGCCATGCATTCGATTCCATTAAGCAACGTCTGGATGTGATTGAATGCATATTTGGCCTTTATAATGGCCCACGGTGACCTACCGATTTATCAAGCCAGTGCTGTTATCTTTGAAGACCAGTATGGTACCAAATTGCCAAACCTGCAGCGGTGAAATGTTTGATGAGCCAAGGGCGCGGGAAACAATCCCATGTGTGTTGCAGGGCGCCTCTGACCACTGCGCGACACGCACGCGCTTTGTTCTTGGTGTTCGATACATACAAGAAATAAAGTAAAATGCTGCACAAATACTAGCTGTGGAGCATGTGCCTGTTTGTTTCGTTAATTTGTTTCGAAATCTTATCTTTCTTTGAGCGAAGTTAAAAGCAGTGGAGAATCTATAGATCAGGTTGTTAATCACCGTACTATCTTTTCGTCCAACTATGAAGGAAATCTCACAACTGGCATGAGGAAAGCGTTGCCAAATCGTTAGTTCGAGTCGCTCCGAGGATGTGTGTGTTTCGTTGGTAACCATATGTGAAGGGAGGTTGTGGCACTAGTTTTTGACATGAAATAACCTTTGGTCGCGTGAGAGTTACCCTGAAGTGCAGTCATACATTTTAAACAGTGGTGGGACGCCATAGGATATTACAAGTAGTGCAACAAAAGATGGACTAAAACGTACTTGCAAGTTAACACATCGATACGAAGTTGGGCTTTCATTCAGATGTTCAAACTGTACTCTTTGAGTTAATTCGTCCAAAAGCCTGCAACCAGATGACAGGGAACACAAAGGAGGCGGTAAGGGGTCGCCCTCAACAACTATGCTCTCCAGTCTTCTCTAGAAAGGATAGCAAGCCATATGTGGGTAACAAACACAAAGCAGAGTGAAATAAACAGACCTCATTTTCCTGACACCGAAAGAGCTCACGATACGTTAACGTTGACGGGACGGATAAGCTGCTGAGATCACAGGGACTTTGTAGACTGCCTAAATCACAAAGGACTAACTAAGATGACGGTGTGAACCAGCAATGAACACACATTCCCATCTGAGTGCTGGTTTTAGGACCTGATCATGCAGGCAAGAAGAACAAGCTACGACGTCATCGGAAGTGCTGAGAGAAGAAAACACCACTTATTCGACAATCTTTATGACAAAGGATAAGAAAAACTGTTCCTCGGAACATGCGACAGCAAAGGAGTCGGCGGCGTCGGCGTTCTGATCAAATCGAGTTTGGCCTTGATCATCGACTCATTAAAAAACTAACAATTCGAATCGCAAGTGTACTATTGAAGGGATGTAGATCATCACCGGCTTTAACAATCTTCGTCATTTACGCACTGACATCAAGCTATAACGAAGACAAAGTCGAAGCGTTCTATGGACTTAGAAAACTTCTACAGAGAAGATCATACATTCGAGATTTTAACGCTAAGACTGGACCAAGAAGAACGTCTGAAGAACACCACACTGAGATCTACGGATTAGAATGGAACGAGCAGGGTGAGCGGCCGTCTGAATTTATCATGATGAGCAAGACCATTCACAGTAATAATCAATCCCAGGAACCCCACTCTCAAAAGTGGACGTGGGAGTCCCTCAATGGAGAGTAATATAACGAAATTGGCCACATCATTTTAAATAGAAGGTTTTCGTTTTCTCCGACTCCGAGTTAAGCTACAAAGGCCCACTGAAGCTTCACCAAGTACAAAACTAGGATGATTGCACTCCTACTCCTAGACGGAATAGCTACACCTTCCAGAAAAGCATTGGAGAAAATCACTCACTACTAATACTCGAATCTCATCAATAGCCAAGTCTTTCTGTCTTCATATTAAATAAACGAAAATGAATATATTGTGCCATGGGTTTTCCTTAGAAAATCCAACACGCTATTTCGTCGATGAAGAATCAAAGAACAGAAATTCCAGGCTGATAAGATCTGAACATTTGAAGAACCTTCCGCTAGTCCTCATCCAGACGGTGGCTCGGATCTTCAGAACAAACCTTTTAGATTGAAAGGTTCTTATTTATTGGGGAATCGGCAAGGTTGTGTTATTCTTCAAAAAGAATGACACTACTATATCGGCAACTACCTCCCAATCTGCCTGCTGTCTGTCGTCTACAAACTTTTCGCTCGAGTAATTCTTAATAGGACTAACAGAACACTGGACGAAGGGCAGCCATGTGAGCAAGCAGGGTTTTGAAGAAGATTTAGTACGATGGATCACATCCACACGGTAACACGGCTCATTGAAGAATCGCGGGAGTACAAAAGACCGCTCTGTCTCACTTTCATCGATTTACAGAAGGCCTTTGATTCAGTTGAGATAGAAGCAGTCTTGGAAACCCTTGATAGTCAAGGAGCCCCTACTCAGTAGATAAAGATTCTTCGTTAGCTGTACAAAAATTTCAAAACCAAGACATCACCATTCTACAACGATATTAAAACCTACGTCAGAAGAGGGTTTATCCTAGGCGATGACATCTCATCAAAATTATTTACCACCACTTTCCAGACCCGCATGCGAACACTTCATTGGGATAATATGGGAGAGAAAATCGACGTTCGGCAGTTACACCATCTTCGCTTTGCTAATGATGTCGTCATTATAACACCAAACATTAGCCAAGAGGAACGTATGCTTGACGACTTTGATAAAGCCTGTAGAAAGATTGGTCTTCGACTAAATCTCACAAAAAGGGTGTTCATAAAGAACGGATTGGTTTCGCATGCGCCATTTACACTCAACGGAACGAATATCGCCGAAGGCTCCCGTTATATCTATCTAATTCGGTAAATCAATATGACGAACGACCTAGCGCCAGAGCTGAGCAGAAGGAAACGAGCGTCTTGTTGAGCTTTCAAGAGCATCGAGGGTGTAGTGAAGAGAACAAAGAACACCCGAGTCCGTGCCCATCTTTTCGACTCAACGGTACTTTCTGCCCCAGCGTATGCGTCAGAAACGTGGTCGCTGCGTAAGCAGGATGAAAGGTCACTCAGCGTTATCGAACGCGCAGTTAAAAGGACGATGCCAGGAGTATCCCGTTCCGCACAAGTAAGGGATAGGATCCGAAGCTCCGATTTGCGTCAACAATCAAAAATCAAAGATGCTGTTTTGTACGTCAAACAGTCGAAGATAAGGTGGGCTGGACACATAATGCGTATGAATGACAACCGATGGACAAGAGCCGTTAGTGACTGGATTCCTCGGAATGTCAAACGTACTGCAGGAAGACCACCGACGCGATGGTCAGAGTTCTTCACAAAGAGCCTTGGAGGAAGATATAATGCTCGGCGAGTCCCTAGATTGAGCAGAACCCACTGGGCTACTCTTGCATGCGAAAGGGAAAAATGGAAGATTTACTGGCGCACGCTCGAGTCACTCGACGATCAACGGCACTACATGTGACACAGGTGAGAAAACCGAAAAATCTCGGTGAGATATTAAATTCTTTTTCTCACTGAAAACATGGTTATGGTTGTTGAGGTGAAAGTGAATACCTTGCCTGTTCACAAATTCTAGTTTTGACTTTTTCAAGTCGTTGACAACGACAAAACTCCCTTTTTTCCACGGTAGGTTTTCTGTGGTTAAGAGAGTCTCGCTGTGCTTAAAATGCGATTACCTTTGTTTCCTTCTTTGTGATCACTTTTTTATTTCTTTTCAGTGCAATGTGTGTGAAAACTTGGACAGAGCTGGTTCTGGCTGTGAAACTCTTGTCTTCGTTAACGTCATCGTTGAAGCTGTTTTCATACGCATGTTATAAGATTCAGTGATCCGACGTTTCATGTTTTCCTTGTTTATCGCAGAACTGTTGAGTCAGCTATGTGAGGAAGTAGGTCGATATCAGTAACCTCTGTTTAAGGCATGTTGCAAGCCAGGTCTACGCTTCTCGTTGTCTTCCAATGAATTTTCCCTCAGATTATCGTCCACGTTGATAGCACCGTTTCCTGAGTATAGCAAGCTAAGTATTGACCTATACAATACCCCTTGCCTTGAGGAAACACTTCACGGTTAGCCCATTCTTTTATCTATGATCCTTTGCATAAAAGAACTCCGAGATGAGACAATTCTGCTTTCAAGCAAAGTATGAACTGTTTATTCAAAAAAGCGATACATAGCTTGTATATAGCAGTGAAACCGCTAAAAGTTAAGGAATCGTCGACGAGCCGTTACACTTTTTGACTGGCGTCCCACACAACTAAAAAATCGGAGAGCAATTGATGAAACGATGTGAATACTACTGGTTTTTTTTTTCAGAAATTAAATGTCCATTATCATATTTACACAGCAACATTTGTTGACTTCTTCTCCCACACTCAACACGGTCAAATTCTCCAACCGTCAGGCCATTGCTAACTACATAATTTTCCTAAAACTCGTTCTCAAATGAGGTTTTTGAAGTGTTTCATTTTATTTTATTTATCATTATATGCAGAAAAATTCCGTAATAATTGTGCACGAATGTTCACCGTTTCTGCGTTGGTGTGTATTATAGTTAAGCGTTTTATTTTTTTCTTTCATTTCATACAATCCGTTTTCACATTAACTGTGCGGATCCCAGCACTCCTCATATTCGGTTCGTTTCCTCTCATCCACTGTCCACGAAAATCTTGCAACTTTTACGTGTGGCTTCGGTTGCCGGTTGAAGATTTTCAATTCATCTTGAATGCCGTATTTTTTATGAATGCTAATCACGTCGATTCTCCCTGGAGTCCCGAGATAGTCGGGCTGGAGCGTTCACAATTAGATTGCAGAGAGTGATATTTTTTTCCAGACTAGTCCGGCACCAATTTCAAGACTCCGGAGGAATGACAGGCTTCGTTGGCCCGCAGCGGAATCGAACTTGCACCATGCTCGTGGTAACGGACATCACTACCATTGTGCTATCCGCCCCGAGCCTTTTGTTATTGGGCAAAAATGAAGAGAGCAATCTCAAACTAGTCGTTTATAAAATTTAATCATGAAAGAGTTAAAAAGAATAATCCGCTTTCCAAATGCCTGATAATGAGCTGTTAAATGACATTTTGGCAGTACCAAGACCTAGATTAGAAAGATTAAGATGCGTAGCCTAGAAACGGATTCCCGATATGATTATAATAAGTGGCGAAAAATGGTTTCTGCTCACAACGGATAGCGATTTCTTGCAGATTGAGCTACGACGAAGAACAGAGACATTCTCCGAGTTCTACTTAACATGTGCTACGGATCTCCCCCATAGAGGAATCTGTTATAGATCACGGATCAAAAACGACCTTGTATTTCCCTGCGGCGCAGGTGGATCCGGGGCATGGGCTACCGGTTTCTGCCGCGCTGATTTGGCACACACCGTCAGTGTTTACGGTGACGTATAATGCTTATGAGTGCATGGATGTGTTCTTGTTTATGAACTTTGTATTCTACTACGAGTCAACTCTGTTAAGAGCCGGCATTCAAGTTATTGGGAGCGTATGGCAGGCGGGTAGTAGTCGCACCTAACAAATAATCTTCTCCTGAGATACTTTTGCACACGATAGCGAAAAATCGAAGATTGACTGGCGCTCGCTCGGGCTACTCGGCGAACAACGAGACGACATAGGTGACACAGTTGATTTTGCATGTAAATAATATGGTGGTATATCTGTACATATGTGTTTACGAAGTACCCTTTTTTAGCCGACGCGAAGTTGGTGCAAATATTCTTATTGTTGTTGCTGCATTTGCTCAACAATGGCTGACGTTTCGGCGCCATGGCTTTTCTCAGAGCCTGGACGTATCATATGTAACAGCAGCCTTAACCTTAATCCTTAATCTAACTAATCATATCTCAGTATTATAGTAGTTATATTTCGCAAAATACCCTGCCGTTAAAAACAACAGGCAGTAAATAAAAAGGGTTAAGATTGTGATTACAACTATAGCCTCAGCTTAACTGGGTTCAATGCCGATTTGGCCTCCTCAGATCAACCCCGTTGACGGGTGACTGCTGATGGCTGTGATCGATAGAACTAGCTGAGAGACAGGCGAAACGAATGATCCGCATGGAGTAGTGGTGAACGTGTTACTCCTCGGAAAGGATAACAGCGCGTGTTGGTTCACCACCGCATACACCTGCGGTCCGGAGTTTTGTAAATATCTCACCATTATATTAGTTATACTTCGCAAAATGCCCTGCTGTTGAAAAGAATAGGCAGTAAATTAAAAAGGTGAAGTGTTTAAATAGTATGTAATTCTCTTTTTAATGAACGTACCGCTTGCTGCTCATCGTAGCTTTTTAGCAACATGTTACGGTATGTCTCTGCCAACTTCTGCACAGTACACGGTGAGCGGCAACCTTTGATCTTGAGCGGGTGTGGTGGTTTTGTTGTGGTATTACGGAATAGCAGCTGAAACAGCACATTCTTGTAGTATTTTCTTCGTTAACTACATAGTGAATAGGTTTCTTAAAGGTTAAATAAAGTTTGCGGCGTTGATCGTTTTTTAAGGGTTTCGTCATGACTCAATCGAATATTGGAGAGGTGATCGAATGCACATCGGACCTCTACAATGACTTACGGAAGCCTACCGCTGTATCAGATTAATTCTTCCATCTTAGCAGAGAACTCTGATATCAATTTGCGGACCCAGGTGAGATAAATGGCTTAGTGAGCTCTGGCTCTGGGTCGAAAGTAGATCTATGTTCTAAACGATGTATTAAACACATGTGTATAAAAAAAATCCGCATATATGTGGCGATATGGATACCTTTTTTTCTTTTCTGAAAAAGGAAACCAGTCTAGTTAGATGACGTTTATGAATGCATGCAAATCTGCAACCTTTTGTGAGTATTTCCCGTATTTCCAGTTGCTCACCTCAACCTCAAAGTCCTTTCCATCCTCGTAGATTTCCATGATAAACGACGAAGCATAAGGTATTAGCTGTTCATTAGCAACCCCCATAGCATACATTAAGGCGAGTAGCGTGCCGTGGTGCTGTTAATAGCTTATAGATTACTTTTTCGACAAGTCATATTATCTGTCAGTTTTACTGAAACGACCTATGCTTTTCAAAAACAAAAGGAACGTGAAAATATGTGTTTCACAAATCGCACCGCCGAATAGAGTAGCATCGTTTCCGGATCTGTCATCGTACCGTTGGCAACTTTCTCAGCGTTCTGTAGCCAATTGTAAAGCAAATAGCCACCCAACATCTAAATATCCAGGCAACAAGTAAAAACGCTATGAAAAGTTTGTTTGTGCACGCAGTGTTAATTAGTTGATAAAAAATTTTTTTCGGAAAGGACATCCAATAATTAAGGCCGATTTCCATGCAAATATGACGGACGTTTTCACCACTTCTTAGTTAGTTTCTCGTAAAATTCCAAAATTTTCTATAATTTAGATATCATTTTGTTTTGAGCCTTCAAGAAATCATCATAATAAAAATGCAGTATTAAACATCCAAAAGAATTTTTCTACATTCAAAAAATCTATTTGGCATCCAAAGCCACTAATTGTCCCAAAAATCGGTGCAGTTCAGTACCTTGGCTTTTGCGGTCGAGTTGAACTTAGTGATTCTCCTAATTCGACGCAGTTCGCTGATGATCTCCATTGTGCTTCGGTTGTTGTACTTCGACCATCGTCTGAACACCCATCGTGGTTGCTTCTTCGTCATTTTGTTTATGAGCTGAAATGAAAACGGCATTGGCCATAGCTACTACTTCTCAGCATTTTCAAACACGACTCTTGATAAATTATGCGTAGATATTGTGGGCGTGAGCAGGTTTAGCAAGCGATCGTTATGAGACTTTAAAATTATAGCGATCTTATTAATAACGTGTTTCTTATCTGAAATTCCACTTGGAAAACTCATTCAACAGTTTTCAACAGTAGCTTTCGAAAGGAACTATCGTTTATCCTTCTGCGTTGACAAATCGATGTTGTGCAAAAGTAGGGTATACTAAAATGGTCGTCGGCACTCATTCAACGAACCCAAATCCTTGCATGGGTGACACATGGAACGAGGTCTAATTTTTGCCGCACTTGCTGCGACATATGTGTTCGTCATAGCGGCCACTGACTCCACTCCACCAAAGAAACACTATCTTCCTTTTTATTGTCATTCTTCGCTTTATAATTCGGCTTTCACAGGTGTTTTGAAAGTAATTTCTACAATGTTAACTTTTTATTTACTGCCTACCATTATTTTTCATGGAAGGGTTTTTGTGTGAAATACTACAACCACCATGATTGTGAGATATTTGAAAAACTTTCATCCCAGGGCCAGATTCGAACCCGCGACTAGCCTTTCCTGGTGCTCACGTGTTACGCGCGGCACCACTGAGGCCCTTGCTTTACCGTTCCGTTCTCCGCTCTCCATACACTATTTATTCTCTGTGTAACTTCGTTAGCTTACCATATAGGATTCTTCACAACTGCCTTTCAACACGCAATACCCGACGCTCAAATTTGCGCGGTTGCTGCGCACGATGGCAAAGAATTTCATCTCTGGTGTACAAACAGCCAAACTAAGGCGGACTAAAACACTACTAGAGTTGGATAGTGTTGCTTTTTCGACAATATACGGAAGTATTTGCTAGTTGGAGTTTTGAAGATTTGAGAACTTTCTATTTCGGAAAGAAGACCTTGCCTTAACGCGGGAGAATGTAATGACATTCTTAAGCGCTGTTTTCAGCTTCAGTAACAGTGAATTAACACAGTCACCTGTAGTCCCGTTGGTCGTCGAGTGGCTCGAGCGGAGGCCAGCAAATCTTCCATTTTTTCTTGTCTCGTGCAAGAGTAGCTCAGAAGGGTCCGTTCTCTCTAGGAGCTCGTCGAGCTTCATATCTTTCTTCTAGGCTTTTTATGAAAAACTCTGACCATAGAGTCATTGGTCTTCCTGCTGTACGTTTAATATCCCGAAAAAAGCAGCCACTAAACGACGAGCCACCAACGGCGACTTATGCGAAGGAGGCGTAGCAGTGGAACTACTTCTACTGGTTTACTACTTCTTTGCGAAACAACGAAGCTAATGACGTTTGATGTTTCAGGCAATTAGGTACAGTCTACTGCGGTCCAGGATCAACAATCCAGATTAGCCGCCGTTGCATGCGCACGCGGCTCCCGCAACCAAGAAAAGCCAGGTGCCTTCAATGGCGGAGACATGCCGTCACTCACCTTAGCCCGGGTCGGTAGCGCGGATAATCCGCTCCTCACAATATCATTCCTGGTCATCCTCGACCACCTCAACTCATTCTTAGTCATACTCATTCATTCTGGTTCATTCACATTCATTCACATTCATTCACATTCATCATTCAGTAATCAGCAGCTTATTGTATCCCGTTTCTTAGCTTGTCTACGGTGCGATGTCAGTAGTGGCGTTTCCAAATGCGTTCTGTTTGCAACGCCATCGGTGGCATGTCCCATTCCTCCCACAATGTACGCCATGCGTACAAGGCCGCTGAGCTGCCAACTTATGCTATGTATTCTGTTAAGCCGCTAGAGACTTATCAGTTTCAGCTATTTATCGTACTGACCTTTAGGCAATGGTGGCACCCATCGATGCTCAAAGTTCACGTTGCTGACACAGCTTTATCCACGACCTGCCGCCTGACTGTATTCCGTAGATGACTCATCATTCGCTGTCCATAGCTCATGTAACTTACTGTCCTCATCGATCCACTAAAATGCACCACATCGCTATAATGTTGAAATTTTAGCTCAGCCGAAAACATTGCTAGTCTGTAACCGTCTCCGCTCCAGCATACTGTCTCCCTCTCCGCAGCATACAGTCTCCTTTCTCCTCCCCCAGCATATTGTCTCCCTTAGCCGCCGCACTGGCCGCGAATAGACGCGGCACGGCGTCGTTCACGGCTAACCAACGGTTACTTCTTTGTAATCATTCATTATTACTGTTAATATTGTATTAATGGTATAATAATGTTCGAATTCCATTGTCTCGTTGTTAGCCTCACTTCACTACTAGTCTTAGCACCTCAGAGCTTTAACTCGTGTCATTCCTCTACTTAGTAATGTTGTATTTTTGTATTAAAGGTTTAATTACCCATGTCTAAAGCTGGTAGATCAATACGACAGCTAAAGGACCCGCATGGCTAATATTCTATATCGATCTGAACCGCTAGATTTCGCCGCTAACTATTTCGTTACAAAATCTTCGATTTACTGTAATGCGCTCTATTCCATCAATTTGCGCTCTATTGACAGATTCCTACGCCCAACATTAAGCGCGATTCTCCTGGAATTGCTTATTGCCATAAGCGGTTTCAGTCGTCAAAAAAAACGCAGGCGACTGCTTGCTCTGTTCGTTATACTCTAAATTCTTGCACCCAGATCTAACACTCTTCTGGATCCAATATCAGCGTTGAAATTTCCAATAGTGACCTCGAAGAATGCACGGCCATCCCTATAGAACGTCTTCAAGTCCGTATAGCACGCTTCGAGTTCGTCTTCGTCATAGCTTGATGTCGGTGCATAGAGAACGAAGACTGTGAAAGCCAGCATTGATCCACATTTCTTCAAGCGTAAACATCTGATTATGTTTATTAGTTGTTGTAATAAATCAATGTTCATGGCAAAACTCATGTTGATGAGAACACCGACGCAGCCGATTTCTTTACGGTCGTATGTTTCGAGAAACAGTTCCTCTATCATAGAATGCATTCAATAGGTGGGGTCTTCTACTCTCAGTTAATCTGATGACGATTTACCTTATGCTTGGCTGAATGGCTAGGTCCTCTGTTGCGGGCTGAGATACAAGTGAGCGTGCACAGTAGATACAAATCATCACCTTAGTTCTTCGAGATTTAGGCAGCCTAGAATGAATGGTCCTGAGGATGCTCCGCGTGCCTAGCGAGCTTAAAGTGACACTACGTGGAAAACCGGTGTAGATGACTTAAAGATGACGTCTAGTTAGGTTACATTAGAAATGGCGGCGTTTCCATTCCATTGATTCCTGATGAAAGTGGCGCCAGTGGACTGAGAGTATGAAGGTGACCCGAAGGTTTTACAAGGCGATATCAAAATATTGGGATAATAAATACACTAACGAAACATTTAAAGCATTTTACGCACCGTCGTAGGATATGTTGATATTTAGAACGTTTCAGTACTTATCATGCAAAGTCCACACTTTTGTTTAAGACAAAGAATTTTGTTAATGCGAGGGTTGTGAGTTTTTTGTGAGTAGATTGGAATAGGAGCTCTCTGTGGAGGTTCCCAATTCTACTGTATGTAGTATCTGTAGTTTTAATGTATGAACAAATTTTAAACTACAGATTTTTAAGCAAAAGTGTTGAGCAAAACGTTTGAAACAGTAAGACTTATGGACTGCTTCTAATGAAAAACTTTGTTGAAGCACATGAACACGTATTCTAAGCACTGAGTCGTTTTGAAAAAGTCTCCTAAGTGGTTTGGCATTTCACCGAGTTCCAACCTTAAATTAGTAACATTTCTGGGCCGAGTCACAGGACATTGTTTCCTTGATGTATATTCTCTTCAAAAGCGATAAGCTCCCGTCGTAAGACCTCATTAAAAACTGTTTTTTAAAATTACTAACCACAAGGGCAGGTTTTCACGAGCTACGCATAACCTAACATCTGTGTTCACAAGTTGCGAATGGAAGAAAAGTGATAAGAAAATTATACGTGATAAGGAAAGCCTCTGGGAATGCATCGTATAGGATCCGATGCAAGCCATTGATGCGCACATGAAAATTATAAAAGCGCTTCCTGTTTATTTGTCCTACTTTTTAATGATGAAAAGAGAGTAAACGTTATCATTCATCATTTCTATCCACCAACCTCTCTTTTTATGTTGTATATGTCATTAACGTTGTCATAGGAAAAGTTCGCGATGCCAGTTCGTTCTCCGAGCAACTTGAACATATCTTTGTATAGCTCTCCATAATATTTCGCCTGTTTTGCGTCTTCTTCGTCCACCAATTTGTCCAAGTTTTTGCAGTCAGCGGATGTAGGTTTCAGTAACTGGATAGAAAGAAAGTAACAGCATTCTTACTTTGTTAATAGAAAACATTATTTCACTAAAATGTTGGCTTCTTTTACAAAATATTTTTCTTTTCAGATCTTTTCTATTATCATTATCGTAATTGATCGTTCTTCGTTGGATTATTTGGTTAGTTTGCTCTAGCTGAATTCAATGGGTTGGATATTCGGCGCTTTGTTACGGTACTGACAAGAAAGAAGAAAAAGGAATTAGTGGGAGACTGTGAATAGCAATCAGTAGTCGAATTAATGTCGGATGTGTATACAATGTAACATTATACAATAATAACACAATATTAGCAGTATAGTACAATTAAAAGTTTACAATATTAACCAACAGTAGAATATATACTGGGAACAGAATTTTATCCCATCAACAATCACCTCTTGAATCCTTCTTTCGCTGAGACAGTTCTGCATGCAAATTTGTGTGATGTTGACGTTGTAAAAGGTATCAAAGGTTATTTAATAATCTGCCTAGTCCAATTGTTAATTTCGCAGTAGGAGATTCGACCTACTTGTATATTAGCGCAGGAAATAATTTAAAGAAAAATTTTCGGTGTCGGCGTTCCCTTGAGGGATGCGCCATGCAATGGGCTACATTAGGCATCGTTAAAAGTGGCAGAATGCATATCTGGCCTATACAGTGACTGGCAGTGGCCTACCGATTTATCGGGTCAGTGGGAAAAGTATGGCACTAATTTGCCTTCTGCGTAGGGATAGTTCGATGAGCTTTGGGTGTGAGATCGATCCCATGTGTGTTGAAAGGCGCCTATAATTTCTGCGCTACACGTGTCCTAGAAAGTAGTTAGTAGTATAAAAATACGTGAACCGTTACTGTAACTGCGCACTATTACAATTTCGTTTTACTACACTGTTTTATTTTCCTGCGCATTGTGTACACTAAGATTTTTTTTCATGCCAAGGCTTAACCGAATTGTTACCATAGATTTCAAACCAAAGATTGGTTTTTTGTGAATTCGCTGAACCTATAAACGTTTGTTCAGCTCGTAACAATCTTTACCACATTTACAGATGAGCAAATAACTACTGTGTCATTTGCAGGTGTTTCAACTACTGGCTCTATTCGAGAGTTAGAACACATTTGCTTCTCGAGATAAGATCGAATCATGTGGTTTAAGCAAAAATGAGGTACTTCGTTTCTCTTTGTTACATGAATTTATACAATTGAACAAAACATTTTTGGTTTGCACTCACCAAGTCTGGTTCATCAGGCGTTGTGGAGTGAATCGGTATCGGTTGCCAGTGATTTCCACGTTCCCATTCAAAGCTACCTTTAGCTGGATAAAATCCAGATAAGAAAGCCTGCGCTGAAGTAAGCGCTCGATCCGAATCTGTTGAGCGAATGTACACCTGTAAGGAAATATATTCATGATAAAGCATCGCCGTGGTAGCATATTGACGGATGTGGCCTCTGAAAAGAGGGGACTAACTGAGCGTCTCTTGATGATTAACGGTTTATCATGTGATGGCCGACGACGTTATACACAACACTACGAGTGGAAGAAATTTTACAATTTTTCGTTCTCTTGTTCAGCAATCGCGAGGCTTCTAAACAGCATACATTTACTTCCATAAAAAAACACAATACAATACAACAGTAGCTGACGTTTCGGCATTACCGCCTTCTTCAGAGCTTGGAAGGGTAGACTGATATACAATCAGCTAGGCCAAACGCTTCAATAACACTTACAAAAAGACGAAAGACTCTTTGGTAATTACATGATCAACAACTTCTCGAAAGAACCCACCGCTTTTTCGTGACTTCCAATGAGGAAGTTTAGAACAGCTGATTATAGTCGCATGTTGTTGACGACTGCACCATCCCACACCAGAAATTGATGCGAACATACGGGGTCAGGTCGCGTATGACCTCCGCGCATTCATCCCTGCTATTCATTGTAGGGTTTTTGGCATTTATCGAAAAAGCCTCAAGGAGTTTTCGCGCTGGTGTTTTGGACTCCTGTGCAAAGATATTGACTTTTACTTCAAAATCGTCTCCGCTATGCTTTTGTATCCTATACGTGCCTAGTGGGGTGCTTCGTCTTAGTTTTCGTTTGCCATCTAGGTGTTCTTTTATACGGATACACAAAGGTCTGCCCTCTTCGCCAATATATTCATCTCCGCAATTANCGTATGACCTCCGCGCATTCATCCCTGCTATTCATTGTAGGGTTTTTGGCATTTATCGAAAAAGCCTCAAGGAGTTTTCGCGCTGGTGTTTTGGACTCCTGTGCAAAGATATTGACTTTTACTTCAAAATCGTCTCCGCTATGCTTTTGTATCCTATACGTGCCTAGTGGGGTGCTTCGTCTTAGTTTTCGTTTGCCATCTAGGTGTTCTTTTATACGGATACACAAAGGTCTGCCCTCTTCGCCAATATATTCATCTCCGCAATTATTACAAGAGATCAGGTATATCGTACCTGAACTCATGCAATCGCCGTCCCTGCCGTAAGGGCAAATTACGCAATTTGTTGTTTTTTTTTTCGAAACCGACCTTCCCTAAACCTCGGTGTGACTAATTAATATGTATTCATTCTTGATAAGCTTGCACGAGGTTGATAAATATACTTATTTTCGGCTAACGTTTCGACGTCTTCGTCTTCCTCAGAGCCGGTGATCCGAGTCGATGGTCCATGCTTGTTGTTCGCCTCGACGTTGCGTCTTCGCCTTCGTGTCGAGCCAGATCTTCCTCAGTGAGCCATCTTCTCGAAT
>UYYA01005377.1:0-25183 GCA_900624975.1 Angiostrongylus costaricensis | reverse complement strand
CATGTACACTTTGCCTAAACCATACTCCTTCCGCGAGAACGTAATTCTAATTAAGAAGAAAAATTGCCTCAAACGTGCGCACTCTAACGGTACGATTCACAACGAGATTGAGAACAACTTCAAGAATAATTTTCTGTATCTTCTTCACAACTTTGCAAAAAATCATCATTCCTTTCCTTTCTTCAGCAATCTCTTCGGAACAGGTTGATGTATAAAACTTATTACTATAATCGATCGTAATTAATCAGTATAACGATAGGTGAAGGTCGCCTGCATAACGCCTAGTCTATTGAATAGAATCACAGGCAAGCGATTTGAGCTGGAGACAATGGTACCTCCGCTGCCATTCACTTGTATCATCTGCAGTAACACCTGTAGTCCCGTTGATCGTCGAGTGACTAGAACGGGCGCCAGTAAATTTTCCATCTCTCTCTGCCGCATGCAAGAGTAGCCCAGTGGGTTCTGCTCGCTCTAGAGACTCATCGATCATCATATCTTTCTTCAAGGCTCTTCGTGAAGAACTCTGACCACCGAATCGGTCGTCTTCCTGCGGTACGTTTGACATCCTGAGAAATCCAACCACTAACGGCTCTTGTCCATCGGTTGTTACGCATCACGTTTCCGGCCCACCTCATCTTCGACTGTTTGGCGTACAGAACGGCATCTTTGATTTTTGACCGTTGACGCGGATCGGAGCTTCGGATTCGATTCCCTACTTATGTGGAACGGGATACTACTAGCAACGCCCATTCGACTGCGCGTTCGATAACGCTGAGTTGACCTTTCGTACTGCTTACGCAGCGACCAGGTTTTTGACGTATACGTTAGGGCAGGAAAACCGTTAAGTCGAAAAAGTGGGCACGGAGTCGGATGTTCTTTGTTCCCTTTACTACATCCTCGGTGCTCTTGAAAGCGCCCCAAGCCGCTCGTTTCCTTCTGCTTAGCTCTGGAGCTAGGTCGTTCATCAGATTGATTTTCCGACCTAGAATTCACGCTGCCATTCACCGAGCAAAAACTGAAAAACGTGCGTACTTTTGCTAACAACTGCGATTAGCAAACATTGACGCTTACCGGTAGCCTGTTAGCTTCTAATCTTTTTGAGCCTAGATTTCGACCCCTCCATAGATACATCCAGGGAAGTCATAGCCAAGACAGACCGATTTCATTTCTGCCTCGATTCTCTTTGTGTGGTTATATCTTGGTTCAAATGAGAGAAATAGTTAATAAAATCGTACCGTGATGACATAATTGCAAGAAAAAAATTTAGTCCGGTTTCAAAACCTAGCCTATAGTCCATCGTTCGTTTTTTGCTTGTCGCCTCGATATCCTCTCTACATCCTGGTGGCTGGAATAAGGTCAATCTTCTTGTCGGTCATACATTCGTAACGCCATTTCCTAACCGTCGAACACACAAAGCACCACCGTAGTCTCTCGGACAAATGCATATGGAACAGTTTCGAAGGTGAGGAGATCCTTTATTCAAACACTTTGCAAATGTTGACTTGTTGCATATTGCTAAAGTACTCAAGTTCTTCAGTGATATCGAGTTTCAGTGCAAAATGTTCGAAAGTCCGACCACAGCATCCGTAACGTTCGTTGACCACGAATATATTTTGGAGGAAGAGATTATTAAAGATCCCATTGTCTTTTGATAAAAAAATTTAATGCAATCATTGTGGTCTGGTTATTAGCAGAACAACTGAGAAGTACGAGAATATAGAGAAACTTGGTGAGAAATCTCGAGAGAGCTGCGCATACGCGAGCTCACTGCAATGAATGACAATACCGTAGTCGTACGTGAGTCCATACAGTTCGACGTATATCAGATCAACTTTAGTGAATTCGTCAATAGCGGACAACTAAATCAATTGTAGGGGTTCTTCGATAAAGCAGTCTCTAGTATTTTCATATGCCCTACATTAACATTTTGCTCGACGATTTGAATGTAATTGTCGCGATCAAATCGCGTCATTGTGTGAAGAAGTTCAAGAGCATGTCCGATCTCATGCGCGGCTAACCCTTTCTAAAAAACGTATAACGAAAGTTGTGTTACTAGCCAGAATACACTATGATACTTTAGAAATGCTATTTTATATGCGTTATACCGCCTCGAACCATCACCGAGTGAAAGAAACTCATCTCCGCCGAGTCTCCCGTTATCCGACAGGCATCCCACTTCTTTGACTACGACAATCTTGTCCTGAGCTGCAAGCACTTAGTATATGAAGCAGTTTGTCCTTTGGTAGATATGAGGAACCATTTTTATCTTCTTTGAAGTCGACACAGGTGGCTTCTCTTCGTGCCTTTACGCCCATGGTGAAGAATCTTCCCACGATTTCGTCTCAATTGTATTAAAGTTGCGTACATGAATGATTAGCCGACTAAGTAGAAATCTATTTACTTCCTACAGAGTGGATACTCTGATTGTCTTAACGAAAACGAAATCCACACAGAAGAGTTCTAATCATGAGATAAATTTTTGTGCTAATAAACTTTTCTCAATTCTTTCATTGCAACACAATCACTTTTTGCGAATTAGATCTTCAAAAGGTTCCTCTCTAACTTTTTTCTATGTTTTTTCGTTGTTTACAAAAGCTGTTATTTTCTTGATCGTTCAACACCTTTTAGACCAATGGGATTGGCCGTTCTGAAATGATTGGCGGCAAATTTGGATTTTGGCGCTTTGCTCATTTACGGAGCTGCAAATTTCCAAGTAGCTAACCTGATGTGTTGAAAGTATAGAAAACGCCATTTTGCCATGTCCTGTTCTTATTTCCGTAAACTTTTATTACTTGTCTCTTTGAACGAGCCCCACTCACGTCGTTGCTGATAATTTGGATTATCCGTTGAAAAACAGATTATTATCAACGGATAATCGTATCAATAACAACCGTCCTGTATAAAAGAACATCGACGGGTGAGTATGTCTCACTCGAGATGCTCGACTGAGGAAGATCCGGTTCGATGCGAGACGAAGACAGCACATCGAGAAGAGGAACAATTGTGGACAATCGACAAGGGTGGTCTGCTCTGTTAAAGGCGAAGACGTTGAAACGTTAGCCGAATAAATATCTCTATCAACCTTTCGTTATTACACTTTTTGAGATGTTGAACTGAAAAGATTGTGAATAATATATGTGTTTGTAAACACTACAAGAAACAACCTAGTAGCAATATCAAATGGGTGTAACCTTCGTTGACGATTTTTGCAAGGTATTTCAGGTACTTCCAGTTGACAACATTAGTATTTGACATTGTTTATGGAAAAATGTGTTCACATCGTGTCCGAAATGATTAAAAAGGGTTTGATCCAATAAAAACAGTAAAGCGGTGAATCAAAGTGCCCCTGATGGTAGCAGTGATGATGATGTTGAAAATGTTAATAATGTGAATACCACAACGATACTGAGATTCTCGCAACATTTGGACCGATGATGGATGATTGCTGATGGCACCGCTAGCTAGAAAACTAGCTGAGAGAAACTCAGAGTAAGGGCTTCCGTGGAGCAGTTTGTTACACACGCGTGGCACCGGAAAGGGTAATCGTGGTTCAATCTGGCCTAGATTCCGAGTCTTGCAGGTGTCTCATTGTGGTTGTAATTAACATCGTAGTCTGCCGTGAAAAATTATAGTAGGTAGAAAATAAAAGGTTGACAGTAGAACACCATTTTAAAGCTTCATTCCCTTTTATTTGCAACTAAATGAATAAGCAACAAGAATTTGCGCACCCGTGATACAGTGTTCCAATGACAACAATTTGCTGTGAAGTATGTTTATTCATCTAATAACACATTGTCCTTATTGCACGGAAGTGAAATAATTTGTCGTGCTCTTTCAAAAGGGTTTAGAGCATATTTGTGAGGCACAACTATTATAGGAAAGACTGGACACACTCGCAGTAAACATTGGAATAATCGGCTTCTTTTCCTGTCTCGTTTATATCTGCCTTATTTACATGATTTTCGAAAATAGCTTTCATTACTCGCTCCAGTCACGACCATCGTCTTCACTATTGGTAACGCTACAAATAATTTTCATTTACCCACGTCATTCCAGAGATCTCTAATGAATCCGTCCATCTCGAGGCACCAGAGAAGCGTCATATATTCTCCCTTTGTCTTCGTGAATAGCTCGGATCGTTGGCCTTCTCAATAAAACGTCGTATTGCTATCTCAAAAATGTATCCGGAGACGTTGATCACTTCTACAACGTGTTCATCAACCATGAAAGCTTCCAACACATTCAACTATGTTATGGATAGACAAGACTTGAAAAGGTTTCGTTGGGACAAAATCTTCCACACACCTGATATGGATTAAGGTAGACGTCAGCTAAATAACGTTTACCATAAACAGATTTGAGGTGCTGTAGATAAATACATAAACGTCGCAAAAGCCGTAAATAGAATTGATAAATGATGGGAAGGGCGATATTTTGCAGTATTTTTTTGCGCTTTACGCCGGTTGCAGCGAACTATGTCACGTTGGGGAAATTTTCTCCACGAAAAGGACAACTTGCTCTTACGTGAATAAACATTTGCATTTACCATGTCGTCAGACGGACCGTATTGTTGCTATAAAAGTTCTGTCTGTGTGACAGGTGAACGAACTCGTTACCGAATTCAAGTGCATGTATGAACTCGCGGTCGACATCCACGTCATCAACACTACCTCCACCATCACAATCACCACCGTTCGAAGCAGCTAATTGCTTAACTTTTGATGCTTTTGTTTCTTCTATAGAACGGTGTTCACACGAACAACAACGAATATTTACATGCGGCAAACTATTTTCGGGAAAAATCGAAAAATCTGCAAGATCTCTACTCGAAGAACCGAACACTCTGCAAAATGTAGATTAGTCAATACTTAACACATTAGCATTCTGTAAGTTTTCTACTGAGTATTTCATATGGATACCAACTTTACAAAGCTCACATGGAAGCGTAATGTGCCTCTCCCACACTAAAATATCGGTCTTAAATACTGTATGAGACCACGCGTGATAACGAGGCATTACTCTCAGCTTTTCATTCCTTTTAGCCTTGTGCTCACCGTCTAGGATGCCCTTTTTCACAGTGACGGAGCGGCCTACTAGTTCTGCCAACGTATTCATCCTCAAAGATTTTAAAGAGATAAGGTAAACCGTGCTCGAGCTCATGCAATCAATTTCTTCAGTTGTACTGTACAATTTCGCATAGTGCATAGACCGTCATACACGCATTTATAAAATAAACTGACGTCTTAGAATTTTCGGTGGTATTTCTATCACTGGTTCCGAAATTTGACAAAGAGCGCAGCAGTCGTCATCTGTAAGATGTACTACTAAGGTGCCACCGACTTGTAAAAGAAGCGCTGTAACTAAGACAAAATAGTGCCTTGGTTGGACAAGCAGTGTCCTTCCCCTGCTGCTGTCTAAAATGTCGAGTCTTTCCGAAGTCTGTCCCTTCTTCTTCTTCTTCTTCTCTCTTTCTCTTCTTCTTCTTCTTTTTTTTCTTTTCAGTTTTTTTACGAGCAGTAATATCGCATCTGTTACATTCTTCTACCTCTACTAGAACAATGAAGTTCACCATCCCGAGGAGCTAATCGCGGTGTATTCTAAGCCAACGGTTTTTTTTAATAAACTACTTAACGTTTTTGACACACCGAACGCTGGTATAACATGATTTTTCCTAGAATATCGAAATGCCGCTGCTATTGCGCGCTCAGGCGCTCACGAGAGACGGTCTGAGTTCTTTGTGGATCGAGAAGACGTCTTCTGCCATGCAATTAGTTTGTGTTAACGCGGCAGCTTTTCTGTAATAACTGTGAATTCAACGATTACTCGATTCACCGCTCAAAGAGGATGTTAAAACAACATTAGACTTTAATGTAAACGGTAAGGTGACCGTAAAGCAGCATGTTTTTTTAAACCTTCTTAACAGATGTGGTTAGGCTGTGGCTGCAATAAACATTTAAATTTCTGGAGTTTAAGTGCGGTGCAGGCATCTCGCCCGTGACGGCGAGGCATGTTGAGAAAACATCTCAAATTAAAAATATGCTGCATGTTTTGCCTCATAAGTATTGTAAAACCATCTCACCATTGCTTTATTTCTTAGTTCGATTTTATCTTGAACATAGGGAACCAAGATAAATCTCCCTTCCCCTTTTTTGGCTCGATTGTTCGCCTCAACTTAATGAAGTCTTGTAATAGTTCCCAGGATCGACTTTCTCTTAACCTCGGCATTGGAATATGAATGTGTCGTTTTCTTGTTCAGCAATCGCGAGGTTTTTAAACAGCATACATTTACTTCCATAAAAACACAATACAATACAACGCTAGCTGACGTTTCGGCAGTATCGCCTTCTTCAGAGCCTGGAAGGGTATACTGATATACAATCTACTAGGCCAAACGCTTCAATAACACCTATAAAAAGAGGAAAGACTCTTTGGTAATTACATGATCAACAACTTCTCGAAAAAAACCCACCGCTTTTTCGTGACTTCCAATGAGGAAGTTTAGAGCAGCTGATTATAGTCGCATGTGGTTGACGACTGCACCATCCCACATCAAAAATCGATGCGAACGTACGGGTTTTTTTTTTTTTTTTTTTTTTTTTTTTTATCCCTGCTATTCATTGTAGGGTTTTTGGCATTTATCCAAAAAGCCTCAAGAAGTTTTCGCGCTGGTGTTTTGGACTCCTGTGCAAGGATATTGACTTTTACTTCAAAATCGTCTCCGCTATGCTTTTGTATCCTATGCGTGCCTAGTGGGGTGCTTCGTCTTAGTTTTCGTTTGCCATTTAGGTGTTCTTTTATACGGATACACAAAGGTCTGCCCGTTTCGCCAATATATTCATCTCCGCAANAGACTCTTTGGTAATTACATGATCAACAACTTCTCGAAAAAAACCCACCGCTTTTTCGTGACTTCCAATGAGGAAGTTTAGAGCAGCTGATTATAGTCGCATGTGGTTGACGACTGCACCATCCCACATCAAAAATCGATGCGAACGTACGGGATCAGGTCGCGTATGACCTTCGGGCATTCATCCCTGCTATTCATTGTAGGGTTTTTGGCATTTATCCAAAAAGCCTCAAGAAGTTTTCGCGCTGGTGTTTTGGACTCCTGTGCAAGGATATTGACTTTTACTTCAAAATCGTCTCCGCTATGCTTTTGTATCCTATGCGTGCCTAGTGGGGTGCTTCGTCTTAGTTTTCGTTTGCCATTTAGGTGTTCTTTTATACGGATACACAAAGGTCTGCCCGTTTCGCCAATATATTCATCTCCGCAACTGTTACACGAGATCAGGTACATGTTTCGAACAGCTACCTCTGTGTGCACTACCAGGGAACTAATGGAAGAATCGCGCGACTTGGCCCGGCAAATAGCCATCTCCAATGGCTACGAAATAGTAACCCCACGAGATAAGTTTACAAGGAGAACGACGTGCCCACGCGAAACGCTTGGCCAAAACAAAATCCCGTTTATGTTGCCTTTTATAAGCGATGAAGTAAGCGCAGCTATAAAACGATGCTTAAGAAGGGCAAGTCTAGAGGAATTGGTAGCGATAGTTGAAATACCACCGGCTACTCTACGTCGCCAATTAGTTCGCAACCGCCTGTATGACCGTCAGTGTGAAACAGCAAATTGCGTAATTTGCCCTTACGGCAGGGACGGTGATTGCATGAGTTCAGGTACGATATACCTGATCTCGTGTAACAACTGCGGAGATGAATATGAATAATATAATATGCGAAACGGGCAGACCTTTGTGTATCGTTATAAAAAAACACCTAGATGGCAAACGAAAACTAAGACGAAGCACCCCACTAGGCACGGATAGGATACAAAAGCATAGCGGAGACGATTTTGAAGTAAAAGTCAACATCCTTGCACAGGAGTCCAAAACACTAGCGCGAAAAGTTCTTGAGGCTTTTTGGATCAATGCCAAAAGCCCTACAATGAATAGCAGGGACGAATGCCCGGAAGTCATACCCGACCTGATCCCGTACGTTCGCATCGATTTTTGATGTGGGATGGTGCAGTCGTCAACCACATGCGACTATAATCAGCTGCTCTAAACTTCCTCATTGGAAGTCACGAAAAAGCGGTGGGTTTTTCGAGAAGTTGTTGACCATGTAATTACCATAGAGCTTTTCGTCTTTGTGTAAGTGTTATTGAAGCGTTTGGCCTAGTAGATTGTATATCAGTATACCCTTCCAGGCTCTGAAGAAGGCGATACTGCCGATACGTCAGCTAGCGTTGTATTGTATTGTGTTTTTATGGAAGTAAATGTGTGCTGTTTAAAAACCTCGCGATTGCTGAACAAGAAAACGACACATTAATGAAGTCTCTTCAGCTAGATCAGTTAAGAGAAAAGAGGTTATAGAAGTTATGGTGCTCTGAACAGCCTAACTCATTGAAAAAGGATTCCTCATGAGTTATATCAGCAATTCAGCAATATCGCAAAGAAAATATAGCCCTTTATTTGTGCAACGGTAATGTTGTTAAAATAAGGGCAGGGATTAGAGCAGTGTAACGAGTGTATTCTTCTCAATTCATAGTCGTGACATTCGTATGATGACCAACACAGATTTGGTTTCATTTCCGTTTTTTCTGATTCAACAAGACGAAGCTTTAGTCTATGTTTCCTATGCGCCATTATATTAGGCGTATTAAGTGTTCCGTGGACAACTCTAAGTGTCGAATAATGTTGAACTCGTATACCTACGAAATTCTTTCCAAGATTTGTAGAAGTGGAATTCTCCGCTCATTCCTTTTCAGCTTTTATTTAGATGTATGAATAGGAGCCCACGGAGGATCCTCACGTGAGGGATCTCGAGCCGGTTAGTGGCGAGGACACGTGGCGCGTCCCCAGGTGGCGGATAAGTGGGTTAATCACGCACTAAAAGCCACGATATATTTTCCTGAGATGCAGATGGATCCAGGAAACGTTTTCTCTGTTTTTGCTGCGCCGATTTGGCACATACTTTCTGTGTTTACGAGGTGTATTCGTGCACGCCTGTGTGGGTGAGTTCACGTTTATGTGGATTATATTCTACGAGTCAATTCGGCCAAAAGCCTGCAATCTAGTGACAGGGAAATATATGGGAGGCCGCTAGAAGTCGCCTCCAACAAATAAGCATTATGTCCACTCTGGGAGAGCCTACCAAGCTACCCATAAGTATACCCAACCCCATGTTCAGACTCCAGCAAGCTATAAGTGGGAATCAAAATGCTACAAGCATTAAAAGAAACGGGCTTCATTCCCCTGACCCAAAAAAGCAAGCAAATTAGGCAGCGTTGTGTAAGGCGAGTACAAAGAGGCTGCTCAAATCTCAGCGCCAATGGAAGCTGCTGGGATCGCGAAGAACTAAGGTTGCGATCTGTACTTACAATGCACGTACGCTTGCATCTGAGCCCTCGATTGAAGATTCGCTCATGGTTACAAGAAGGATAAGGTATAACATCATCAGCCTGGCTGAGGTAAGACGAGGCCAGCCATTCAACGCCGCCCATGACGCCGGAAAAGAACTGTTTCTCGCAACTTGCGACAGTAGAGGACTCAGCGGCGTCGGCGTTCTTGGTAACACGAGTTTGCCCATGAACATCGATTCATTCGAAAAACTCACAACCTGAGTCGGACGTTTACGATTAAAAAGATGTGGATTATTACCGGATTTGAAAATCTTCGTCGTTTACGCACCGACGTCAAATTATGACGAAGAAGAAGCCGAAGCGTTTAATATGGCCTTGGAGGAGTTCTACAGAGAAGATCGTACATTTTGCAAGGTCATCACTAGAGATTTTAACGCCAAGGTTAGACCAAGAAGAAGTTCTGAAAAACGTCACATTGGGATTCACGAATTAGAATGGAAGGAATAGGGTGAACGGCTTTCTGAGTTTAGCATGGGAACCAAGAACATCCATGGCAACTCGTAATTCATGAAGCCTTACCCTCCATGTGGGACGTGCGAGTCTCCCAGTGGAGAGTACCATAACGAAAAAGACCACATCATAGTAAACGAAAGGCTTTGCCTGCACGGCGTCGCTGTTGTCTCAAAATTCTACACGAAATCGGACCACCTTCTCGCAGAAAGGAGAAAAAGTCGCTAAATTGAAAAACCGTTGTCCCAGGAGCGCCATAAACCGGGACTCTTTCAATTCATTCGTCGACCATTCGAAAGATGCTGCTTTCGATAACTTCGGCGAAAAATACGATCGGCTCATTCAAGAGTCATTAAGGGACGCCTGTATTCAGACAGATTCAAGCTGACACTCCAGCGTGGAATCGCACGAGCTGCGGGAAACCGCGACCTAACGTCCGAACTTGGAAAACAATGCAGACGGGTGATAAAATAAGATCTTAAAGAGAAAAGAGCAGCAGTATTACAAGACCAAGAGTACTGCACTCTGATGTCTAGACGGAACAGTTACAGCGACCAAAAAGGCAGTGGGGAAAATCATTCACGAATACTACTCAGATCCCCTCGATAGCAACGTCCACTTTCCGTAATATAAAATAAAGGAGAATGGATAGGTTATTCAACCGGTTTTCCTTTCGAAATTCGACATGTCACTTCGTCGGCGAAAAGTCGAGCAGCACCAGGTCCCTAGAAGTCAAGTCCAGAACACCTGAAGAACCTTCCGGCAGTTCTCGTAAACACAGTGGTTCGGCTTTTCACACGTTACCTGTCTGAATGCAATGTCCTTACTCAGTGGAAGAACAGCTGGATCGTGTTATTGTTTAAGAACGGTGACCTACACGACATCGGCAACTATCGCCCAAGCTGCTTACTGTCTGTCATCTACAAGCTTTTTTCTGGAGTTATTCTAAACGGGATTGACGGGAACATTGGGCGAAAAACAGCCATGTGAGCAAGCAGGGTTTCGAAAAGGATTTAGTACGATGGACCACATCCACATGGTAACAAGGCTCATTAAAGTATAGCGAGAGTACAGAAGACCGCCCTGTCTCACTTTTATCGATTTAAAGAAGGCTTTTTACTTAACTGAGATAGAAGCAGTCATGGAAGCCCTTGGTATTCAAGGAGTCCTTACTTAGTACACAAAGATTCTTTGTGAGCTGTGCAAAAATTGTACAACTAAGATATCACCATTCTACAACGATATTAACGTCGACGTCCGAAGAAGAGTTAGGTAGGGCGATGCCATCTCGTTAAAATTATTTACTGCACCTTCCAGAACGTCATGCGAACATTGGGAATGGGATAGTATAGGAATGTGATAGTAGAGGAGAGAAAATTGACGGTCGGCAGTTACACCATCTCCTCATTGTTGGTGACATCGTCCTTATAACACCAAGTATCAGAGAAGCAGAACGAATGCTTGACGACTTTAATAAAGCCTTTGGAAAGATTGGTCTTTGACTAAATCTCACAAAAACGATATTCATGAGGAATGGATTGGTTTCGTATGCCCCATTCACGTTCATCGGGAAGAATATCCAGTTTTGTCTATCTAGATCGGAAAATCAACATGTTGAACGTCTTGGCTCCGGAGCTGAGCAGAAGGAAACAGGCGGCTTGGGGAGCTTTCAAAAGCATCGAGGATAGAGTGAGGAGAACAAAAAACATTTGACTCCGTGCCCATCTTTTTGACTTAACGGTACTTCCTCCGTAAACGCATGCGTCTGAAGTCTGGTCACTGCGTAAACAAAATGGGAAATCATTCATTGTCATTGAACGCGTAGTCGAAAGAACATGTTAGGAGTACCTCGTGTCACGCAAGTAAGGGAAGGGATCCGATGCCCGTATGTGCGTCAACGACCAAAAATCAAAGATGCCGTTCTATACGCCAAACAGTCAAAGTAAGGGGGCCGGACACGTGAGGCGTATGGATGACAACCGATGGACAGTAGCCGTTAGTGAGTGGATTCCTTGGGATGTTAAACACACTACAGAAAGACCACTGATCCAATGGTTAGAGCTCTTAACGAAAACCCTTGAAAAAAGGTTTGGTACTCCCTACAGCGTGCGGAACCCACTGGGCTTACTCTTGCACGCGACAGCGAAAAATCGAAGATTTATTGGGGCCCGTTCGAGTCACTCGATGATCAACAAGACTACAGATGACAGATGATAGACAGATGCACAGTAGCGACCGTCACTTTTGCAATTTGAGACCTGAAGCAATAAGCTACTATTATTTAAGCTCTACTTCAATGAATGTAAACTCTAAGTTTCGGAAGTCTCCAAAACCTGTTCTTCCTGTTGCACTCCGTACTTTGAGATTGCTGAAAATTGCTGGGAAATTGGACACGCGTAATAGCATCACTGGGGCTAAGATCAATCATATTCTCACAAGGAGTTTATTATGCTTCCTTGACGTTGTGATTTTTAGCGCTGTTACCGCTATTAACTGAGAGACGGGCGAAACGAAGGACTGGCATGGTGTAGTAGTGAACGCGTTACTCCCTGGAAGGAACAATGGCGCGTTCGTTCCCCACCACAGACACCTGAGGTCCGGAGTTTTGCAAATATCTCGGTGCCATTGTTGTTGTTTTTCGCATAATCCCCTGCCCCAAAAATTGTAGTAGAGGACAAATAAAAGTTGACATTGTGATGTCAGCAGAACAATTTTCCGCTTTAAATTTGTGACGAAGTTTGAAGTCTTTTGCATAATAATTCAATAGAACGAAATGTAAAATTTTCCTCCAACGCTCCGAGCCTGTTGAATATAATCACAGGCATACGGTAGAAGCTGGAGACAAGGAGTTCACCCTGCCGTTCATTGAACAAAACATGTAACAAAGAACATGTGCACTTGGGATAGGAATCATAAAGTTTTCGAGAATTCATTCAAGCCTGTAACCCGTGATCTTCTGATCCCTCTGAGCTTCGATCTCGACTCCTCCTCTTGGGCAACTGCCATCGTCATAGCCAATGGAAATTGACAGGACAGAAACCTCGATTTTCTTTCCTTCACGTATCTTAACCTAGTAGTTTTACCTCAGCTAATATGATGATCCTAACAAAAAAAAACCCTCACCGTGACCATGTAATTACGAAAATCAAACTGATCCTTAAGATCGGATCCAGTGCCTAACTTGTAATGGACAGTTTGTTTTTCACTTGTGGCCAGCAGATCTACTCCACATCCTGGTGGCTAGAACGAGATCAATTTTCTTGTCGGCTTTCTCTCAACCGTAACACTACTCCTTACCCGTCCGTCACACAGCGCCCCACCGTAGCCACCCGGACATACACATATTAAGCAATTTCGTAGATGGATAAATCCATTATTTGCACACTGGGCGAATGTGGACTCGTTGCACTTTGCTAAAGAACTAGACTGTCGGTGTATTATGGTGCTATAACATAAAATGGTAACATGTCTGACCATTACATCCATAACGTTCGCTGATGATGGATAAATCGGTCAAGGAAATGGTTTCAGATCCCATTGTTTTTTGACATGAGGATCTTTGATAATTATTGTTGGCTGTTGGTTAATAAAATAACTATAAAACAGGGAAAAATTTGCAAACTTGACTAAGAGTCTCAGCGTGTAGCGCTTACCTTAACTTATCGTAGTGCATGACGTTACAGAAATCGTACATGAATCCGTACGTATCGACATATCTCCACATCACTTTTGCGAACTCAAAAACATGGGGTTTTTCAAGAAAGATGAGTGTGTTAAAAAAATTAAATCAGTAGCGTTCTGCTATTAACCCATACCAAGATTTTGTATGGCTACCCTTATGAAATGATCCCGATCATATCGAGACATTGTGTGGATAAGTCCAAGGACGTGGTCAATTTCATGGACAGCTGTTCCTTTTTGAAGAATCTCTCAGTAAATAAATGTGTCACAAAAAAGAAAACGTTAACGAAATATGTTATTATCCAAAGTTAATAGTTCGAATCCGCCACACCGTATCGCATTCTACTCCAAGGTAGGGAAACTGGTCTCTGCCGACTCGACCATTGCTCGACCTACACCCATCTTCCTTAACAACGACCATCTTGTCCACAGCTGCAAATAGTTGATGCAGAAAACCATTTATTTTATTCGTTGCTGGACACATAGAGCGAACCGCCTTTGGCTTTTATGAAATCGATACAGGATGCATCCCTCCACAACTTCACGCCCATCTTAAAGATTTTTTGCACGACAGGGAGTGAAACAATTTAAAACTACACATATTAATTAAATCTTGCAGGTCAATTTTTGGAAATTTATAGACATCCAACGGAATAGGCGGATTCGGTGAATCTAGGAGAGAGAACGTCAGTTATTAATTTAGGAATACTGTTTTAACAATGCCGTGACCACTCATCGTAAAACTAGCAACTTTGCCCTCATCGGTCTTCTGTCAGTTTTTATTTCCCCTCCTCATTTCGCTTGCTAGAAGTTTCATTAATTGTTTACACCAATGATTTCCACTGTAATTATCAATAATGTTACAGTAGTACATTGTTTTTTGTGATACAAAAATCTTTTCACAACGAACTCCAACACAAATAATAGCAACTACATAAAATTTTACGAAGAAATTCCGTCAAACTAAGATGTTTTGTTACTATGAGGTGAGTGGGAGAGAGTTTGTCACCAGCTAAAGAACTGAAAGTATTCCGAAATTAACCTGTTGAATTGAATGTATCGAAAACGGTGCCCTGCCACGTTCTACTCTTATTTCCGTGGTCACCTGACTCTTTGTACGGGTCCCTCCTAGAAAGTTCTTGATGGTCTAGTCGGTTTCTCTTCTCAGTACAGGCATTCATAAGGATTCACACATTAGCCGACTTTCTGTAGAATAAGTTAATTCGTGAGAACGTTACCACTTTGGAACAAAATTCATCAATGATTTACATTGGTTAAATTTGTAATTCGTATTGAGTAGTGCGAAAGTGAAAAGTGTTAGAGAAGCGCCTCCACCTCCGAAAATACTGGCTTGTGCTCCTCTATAAAGAGCTCCAATTTTTTCTTAAATACTTCCGTTGAGCCGGTGATGTTGTGCCGATGAGTGGTGATTGCACCACCACTTTCACTCTAAAAGGATTACTTGAGAGCAGTTGTGCTATTTTGAAATGATACAGAGGTAGTCGAGTCGAAGTTGCAGAAGATGCGAAAAGCATTCGCAAAGCCCACCGACGCTTCGCCAATTACGGAACCAAAATGATTGCTCTCCGGCGCCCAGACGGAGCAGTTACAGCGTCCAGAAAGGCAATGGAGAAAATCATTCACGAATACTACTCAGATTTCTTCGATAGCCACGACCACCTTACTTCATATTGAATAAAATCCGACATAGTATTTCGTCGGTGGAAAGTCGAATAACACCAGGTTCTAACAGGGTAAGATAGAATACCTGAAGAACCTTCAATTAATCCTCATAAACACACTGGCTTGCCCTCTTAGCAGGTTGTCTGTCTTAATGAATGCTATCTACTTACTGAAAGAACGGAAAGACGGTATTATTGTTCAAGAAGGGTGAGCGACTCGAGATCGGCAACTATCGCCGAATTTGCTTACTTTCGGTCGTCTGCAAACTTTTCACTCGAGTCATCCCAAACAGGATTGACAAAACACTGGACGGAGGGCAAACATGTGAGTGCGCAGGGTTTTGAAGAGGATTTATTACGATTGATGTAATCTACACGATAAGAAGTTGCGTTAAAGTATATCGAGGATACAAAAAACCATTCTGTCTTGGTTTCGTCGATAAAAGAAGGCTTTGACCCAGTTGAGAATGAAGAAGTCGTGTAAAAGTGGACGGCCAGCGCGTTCTCGATATATAAAGAGTCTTCCTGAGCTATACAGAAATTTCACAGTCAAGACATCAGCATTCTATGACGATATCAACATCGACGTCAAAAGAGGAATTAGGCCAGGCTACACCATGTCGCCAAATTATTTACCGTCACCCTCCAGAACATCATGCGAACTTCGGAATGGGATAATATGGGAGTGAAAATCGATGGTCGGCAGTTAGATCATCTTCAGTTTGCTGATTACATCGTCCTTATAGCACCAAACATTTGCCAAACAGAATGAATGCTTGCCGACTTTGATAAGGGTTGTGAAAAACCGATATTCGACAAAATCTCACAAAACCGGTGTTTATGAAGAACGGAAAGGTTGCGCATGCCCCATTCACGCTTAGTGGAATGTATATCTACGAATGCCGCAGTTATTTCTGCCTAGGTCGGGAAAGCGACGTGATGAACGCCTTAGCTCTAGAGTTCAGCAGGTGGAAGCTAGCGATTTTTATGAGCACCGAGAAAGTAACGAAGAAGGCGAAGAACACCTCACTCTGTGCTCATCTTTTGGATTTCGCGTTCCTTCCTGCTTTAAGGTATGCGTAAGGAATGACGCTGCTATGAGCATCCCGCTTCGCGCAAGTGAGGAAAGGGATATGATGCTCCTACTTGAGTCAGTGATCGAAAACCAAAGCAGCTGTTCTTTGCTCCAAGCTGTTAAGGATGAGATCAACCGGACGCGTAATGCGTATGAAGGACAAGCAATGGGCACGAGCCGTTAGTGAGTGGATTCCTCGGGATGCCAAACGCTCTGCAGGAGGAACCATTGACCAGATGGTCAGAATTCTTAGCGAAGAATTTAGAAGAGAAATAAGATGCTCGACGAGTTTCTAGAACGAGCAGGAACCACTTGGCTATTCTTGCGTGCGACAGGGAAAAATAGAAGATTTATTGGTGCCCGCTCGAGTCATTTGACGATCAAAGAGCAGACGATGGGAATAACTGCTGATGTTAGAGGTGATGACAGTGGTGCTGGTAGTGTGCGTGCCACAACCGGAGTTCGCTGCCTTGATTTGTGATTGAATATGCTAGTTAATTCTTTGTCTACCCTACAAACAGCATTTCATCGCATGAACTGCTCGTTTATAAACCTAACGTTGAACGGTAATCGATTAGCAGACGCATTTTCTTTAGTGAAGAGTAAATTACCAGTTTTTATAAGTAGGTATTTTACCGGAGAGAAATAGAAGGCTGATTTTGGATATTACTAAAGCATTTGTTTTGTAAAACAAAAGCAGAGCCATTCAACAAAAAGGAAGTGGTCGTGAGGATTACTAGAACTCATTAACGCTTGCTTAACAGATCGTTCCGCCTGCTTTCTTGCGGACATCTCATACTGATGGTCATTGGTCTGGACCTATTCAAGTGAAGTATTTTTAAGGCTCAGAATTTTAAACCATTAAATGCTTTATGTATTGGTATTATAAAAACCTTCGCCTAGACACTTTTTGGACTTTTGATTTTCATATGGCGCAGTTTGCTGAATTTAGATAATTGCTATTTTTTGTAAACACCTAGCTTAACAACGCAAAAAAGTTAGACGGTTAACTGCTGCTTTTGGTGGTGGCGGTGGCGCTCTTGAAGAAGTGCATTTAACTTCTGGCATCCATGAACTTTTATATGCATTTGTATGTAAAACCAACTTTGCTCACCTGTGATAGGAACAGAATTCAAACAGTAGCCATTGATACACCTTGCAATTTGCTGTGTGTTTATTCAATTCGTAACGTATAGCCTTTTCGGGACAAAAAATTCCTTCAACGAAGGACAATTTAGAGCGGATGACGTCAACCATACAGACACAATTTTCAAACCGACCGTCATTTAACCTCGGTAGTGAAATAATCAATGTGTCTTTAAATTGTTGAGCTTACACAAAGTTTATAAATAGATTTATTCGGCTAACGTTTCGGCTGTTTCGACTTCACCAGAGCAGGTGAGCCGCGTCGGTGGTCCACAGTTGTTCGTTATCTCGAGGTGGCGTCTTCGTTGTCGTGCTGAGACGAGGTCTTCTTCAGTGAACACCGCACGAATAAAGCATATATTATCAGCGGATAGTCTTATCAACAGCAGCGGTCCTGTATGAAAGGACATTATTGCTGGTATGCTTGCCTGGTTCGTGATCAGGTTAGTCAGGTAAAGATTCGTCTACATCAACCATTTATGCCGCCCAGTAAGGGTCTCGTGCTCAATGGACACCATTAGAAGGCAAATTTACATAGACTGATGGTAGTCTGTTGAATCTGATTCACTTTGTTGAACATGGAGCTGGGACTCTATTGGGCATAAGTATATTGCTCTGTAACAATTGTCTTATTGACACAAGTTACCGTAAAGATTTTAACAACAACGTAAAAAGCATTTCTCTCAACAGTTTACCACCTCATCGTGGTTAGGATGTCTCCCTGGGTGTGGGAGTCTTTGGCCAGGCTGTCCAAGGGATTCCAGGAAATCACAATGGCTTAACCAGGAAATCTCCGAAAAATGGAGATTATGACAGATCCCGCACAACCAGTGAGGCTGGCTGTTCAAGTATCAAGTAAGTAAGTAGGATGCGTTGACCATGTCTTTCATTCTTCGACTTCGACGGAGGTTTTCAGCTACCGAATAGTTCGGCAAAAACAAACGTTGCTGCAGAGAAGGCTTCAGAAGGGTAAAGCCGCAGATGAATTAATACGGAAGTATTTCTTTTACAGATAAACTAACAAAAAGTTGATAAGAAAGCTTATGTCGCTAACGACGTTTTTCGCCTTTTTCAAGGCCGACGATCCGAGTCGGTGGTTAACAACAATCGAGCAGCAGAATGCGTCGGTAAGGCCGTCACGTTCAAGTTGAACACCAGATGATCCTACTCACTGTGTAAAATATGCATGGAATACTCACTTGCGTTCCTCCGCCTTTTTTTTTTGAAAAGCACAGAGTCAGTTGAATTATTTAATAAAATTACTTACGTCGTTGCTGGGCACGCTTACTGCGTATCACAACTAGCGCTTTTGTAAAGTCTTTACATCATTGATAGAAACACAAAGACGACAGTGGAATACGTTTTTGTAAAGGAGAATGACTGTGAAGACGAAACAGTTCGCATATTTGCCAAAAACTTTATTCATTAGTCTATAGTCTATAATCAGCCTTCTAATGAAACAAACGTAAACCTGTGGGCAAATTTTCGGTCGAGAATGAAAGTTGTATTACATGATTAAGTAAACACATTGGCATGAACACTTTTTGGTTACGCTGGCCTTGTCAAACGGTACCCTATAGTATGCTAGGAAGAATAAGGTTTCCGCCTATAAAAGATGAGTGGAGAAAAATACTCAGTTTATGATGAAAGCAATGAAAGTAACGACTGCTAGTAGGGGATCACTGGAGAGCAGGTGCCTCGTTGTTTAGCTCGGAAGGACATATGTTTGCTTTGATATATTCAGTTCGGTTCTCGTAGTAATTTCTGAATGTCTTTCTCCATATCTGATTGCGTAGTCCTGGCATAATCCTTTGTTGCCAATTTCACCTCATAAATGCATGTCGGAATTTTGTAGTGCAGTAGTTATGGCTTTCCTTAATAGCACACTAGGTCGGTCGCCGGTTCTATACCGTGACGCAATTTCAACAAGCATTTTATCGTTTTGGTGCGGCAAATTTCTAACAGACTTCTCTTGAGAGGTGGCAACACCCAGTTGATACATCGGCTGGCCACTGCATATAGAGGTTACGTATGTATCCAATCAACTCTAAAGACGCTAAACGAGTTCGAATGCATGACGCATGCTTCGGCAACTGATCAACTGCCATAGATATTGAAGTGATTAATTGCCTTTTTCTCAGAATTTGTCGCCAAAAAATTGTTACTTAACAAAATTGCCAGCAAGAACTCGATCGTACCAGGTGCAGGAAATTAATGAACAACCTTACTGTAAAGAAGGGCACAGCCAAATGATGTTAGCAATCCAAGAAATGCTTCCTCCACTGGATTTGACTCGACGCAACAATGAACGTCTACATCGCAAGGACGTCCACCTGTGGACCACTGACATGGACCTGTCCGGCCTGAAAAAGCAGACGACGTCGGAAAGTAAGCCGAACATTTCTCCAAAACCAACTTCTGGTTAGGTAAATAATTGTGGAAGCTTTTGGTTAATTTTTTGTCGAGCTTAAACGAAATCCGGTTTTAAACGACGTTTTATGTCTATTGTATAAACGGTATTGTATAAATGAATCACCCGGCGGAAAGGAGGGAAAAAACTGAAAAAGGGAAAAAAGGCAGAAGAATGAAAGGAGCTTATTTCAAGCATTTTCAGCATGATTTTTTATTTCGTGCTGTGCTCGATAGAAATGGAGACCACAGCATATGGACGTAAAGGTTCAGTGATCGGATTTGATCAAGTGATTGTATTTGACGCAACAATGGCCGCCTTCACTCTCCACTACGGTTCCAATAATTTTCTTTCCTAAATAACAATGTCTCAGTGCTGTAGCCTGACGTAAAAAGAAATTTTTATCGCTTTCAGGAAACGCAGACACACGTATTACAAAGTTCTGTGCGTTGTATTCTTGCTTTACCATGAGCCAGCTCAAGTGAACCAATAGCAGTTGAGACTGTGATTCCAACCGAAACGAATTCGAGCGGGGAACGGTTGCTACAAAATGGCTGTTATCGCATGCTTTTCGTTTCGATATGAAGAATTCATTGCATTCTGACAAACAACCCATCTGCTATTCATATCTTCCAGCTATCATAGATTTTGAAGCACGTGCTATTCTCCATGTGCCCAACATCTAAGAAGAAAAATTGAACAATGAACGTGGAAGACTTTACCATCGTTTTATCGAAATGAATTGTCAGATCACCCACTATAAATCCTCAGCAAAAAAATCACGTCTAAAAGTTGTAACTGTTTTTAAGACAATGTGCTTGCAACGAGTAAAAACTGGCATATTATCGATATGTGCTACATATATGGATCGTAGGGCACATGAAGCGCAGGGGTTGTAGGCGCCCTTCGACACACACCTGGGATCGATCCCAGCGCCCGTGACTCACCAACCTCCCATCCTTCTGGCGTCAGCAAATTGGTACCAGAGTTGTCTGGGAGGATAGCAGCACTGGCTCGATACACCGGTAGGCCACCGCGAATCACCGTTAAGGCCAGGTATGCATTCAATCACCTCCAATGATGCTTAGTAAAGTCGAATGCCTGGTGCTTTCCCCAGAGATTGATCAACGCCGAAAGCTCTATTCTTTTATCCTTTCATATGGAGCGTCACTAAATGTAAATTCTGGATGAAGGATATTTAAACGAAAACGATGAAGATTATTACTGATCTCCGTTAGAACATCACACATATTGGTCATCGCCCAAAACGGAGTGGAAAAAATGGATAAAAGCAGAAAATAAAACACCGCGCGAGAATATATTTTTGACAAATGAAGCCGTTGAGCTCAGAAGATCACTAATGGAAGGTTCGAATTCAAATTGACAATTGGTTTTCGCTCAGCGTTGTGGTTATATAAATCTATGTTCCTAACACATTCCAAAGCGAAAAACACTCCGAGGTATAGATAAATGGATGCTTGATGGTCTACAACTGAGCTAGCCCACTGCAGCTTTGTGTATACTCACAGAACGATCAAGTCACAGAAAAACTGCGACGGAATCGACGAAATGAATCGATAGCAAATTGCAGCGTATTTATTCAGATTGGGTCAACAAGGAAGCGAAAATGATTGAAGAAAAGATTTTAAATTCCGTCCACGATACCAAAATCCATGTTTATTTACACATGCTCTTTTCAACAATGATGATGTTATAAAATAGATAAACACATTTCTGCTCTTTCCGACCAGGAGTAGCTTAGTCATCTAGGATTCCACTACTTCCGCTATAGCCCGAATCAAGGAGGCTTTCGAAGCTGTTTGTCGAGGCAGCAGAAAGTTCTTGAGCTGTGATTACTTCTGACCATCTCTGAGGGATAAGGTGTAATTGTCGGTGTTGGTGAAATGAGAAAATAAAAATTCAATTTAGAGAGATATACCTCATCAATGCTATTGGAATCGGCGTTATCTACATTCCAGGCTACATTGGCAACATTTTCAGATTTCTGCCTCACGCTGTTGTTATCCAAAAAGGTTTCTGAAGCAGCCTGTCTGTCTGAGTAGCCCAAAAAAAGGCAGTTCGCTGCACTTGCTCTTTCTAAATTATCACGATCCAGGGATCTTTTTTATCCAAATCGAGAAAACTATTCGCAGAAAAATGCTACTCCAATGAAGAGAATGGTTAAGAATTCACTCATTTCTGTACAGAAAAACACTAACTCATTGTGGACGAATCGGACAGCGATCTTCTCACCTTGATCAAGCGGTTCTAAAAAGTCTATGTTCGTGTGTTTATGTATTCAGTTTTATTTGACTGGTTTCACTAATCTGATAGATTTTAACACCCATAATTGCAAACTAGTAGCGCGAAGCCAAGGAACCAAGGAACTGCGATTGATTGCTGGTATTTGTCTATCCGCATTAGAGCGATGCTATCGTCAGGCCAACGGCAGATCCTACGCTCTGACGGAGATCGAACAAGAAATCGAGTACTTAGACATCAGCGAGTACAGCTGAAGCTGAGTGATTTCGATCCGAGCGAAAGCTTTAATCATACATTGGTAGCTGCCTACAGGAATAACATTCTTTTAAATACATCAGCAAAACCAAAAACTCGTAATAGGAAGAACGCAATCACATGAGTAGGCATTGATCCTGTGCGCCCCAAAGACCGAGGTGTAGCGAATGTTGACGTACGGTCACCTCTTGTTAAATACAAAATATACTGAATACAAAATGCATAACACTGTCTTTGAGCGTTACAGCAGAAATCACCGACGGCTGTCCATTGACAGATCAAGACTCTCAGCTAATTCAGCATGCTATGAAAAACACAATACCCTTTCTCAAGTAAAATGTAAGACAATGATTTAGGTCAGAAATTCAGCTATTCGATATTTCGTGATCTAGCATTATCACTGATATCCACTAGGAGATGGCTCACCCATTTGCGGGAGTTCAAAATGCGGTCGTCAGTGGGAGGAATTTGCAGACGGCTTTCCCTCGAACTTTCGTAAAGGACAGGTTGATAATCCGGTAAACCACTGAGCTCAGTGGAAAGTAGAACCACCCTAATTACCACTTTTCGTAATATTTAAACTGTTTGATTAGCAGAAGTAAGACTTAACGCGTTCGTTTAAGTCACTCGATGAACGACGATATTTCGGGTGATAGAGTCGTCATAAATGATACACTGTTAGAATTAGAACAGCTTACTGAGCTTTCGATGGGTGAGAGACACTGCGAGATGGACGATTTCGTGGCGAGCTCGTTGGCCTCATTCATATTCGGCCGCACACCGCTGGTAGTGCTAGTGAAATGGAGTGGGTATACTCGTTTCATAACGTTTCGAAGCTGACATTCATTTATAGGTTTCCGTGATACGTTTGCAAACATTTTGAACCTTCAGATGCTTCTGTTCGGTCTGATATGGCTTTGCTCGTAGCATTACAGCACAAAGTAAGCATTGCCTTATGTTGAATTCTGATCTTTCACGAATTTAACAAGGTTTCTACAAAGGAATACTGATTAGTCAGTTACTTCTTTTTTAAACGAGGAACAAGATGCACTTCTGCTTTTCTTGTTCCATTTAACATGCACAGCATATGGGTCTCATTCGATTATGAGGTTCTTTCTCAGCAGCATCTCTCTCTTTCCTCTTTTCTATTGGCAGATTTCTTGTATAGTAGAAACAATCCACTATTACTACATATGTGGGAAGCATGTAGTTTTAATTTTATAGGTTTAATAAACAACAGTATCTATTATCCTGTTATCTTCTGTCTGATACATAAATCTGTTATCTTCCTTTTTCATGGATATGTTCTCTAACTCTTTGTGTATATGTCACCTTTGAATGTTGAGATTGTCTTTCTAGGGTGTTCCGAGGTTATCCAGGGTTAGGCGAATGAGGCTAGCCCATTTTATCGTGTTTAGTATTTGTTACCCACGTATAGCCTGTATCAATGGACTTTTGTGGATCAGAAGGAGGAACTCTTCAGAATGGCAGCGTCTCTTGCCATTATTTAATCGAACAAACAAAGACTGTTTATTATGCTAAGAATGCTTACTGCATTTTTTCAATGAACAGACAGCACGCCTCGATGATATTTCTATGATTTGGTTTTCTTCAAATGATCACCTTATGAACTATTATGTTCCGTTACTTCGAATATTTTAGAACATGTGTCCATTAACTTATAGAAACATTATTGATGACCATCAACGGCTCGCTGCTGTTTGCCAGAATCTTCCCACGCCGTCAACACGAACACCCAGCAGCATTGTTTTGCCACCTTTCACGTCGTCGAAGCAAAGAGCTGTAACATCACTACAAGCATGTCCAATCGAAGATCCGGAATTTTAGGTAGAATGATGGGTAAACTATGACGTAGATATATGCTAACAATACTTCATACATACATTTGCATATATCCATACATATTTGTATATATGTATATATGTACGCATGTCTGTATATGTGCTTATACGTATACAGTGGCTAACAGCACAGTGGTAGTGATGTCCGTCATCACGATCATGGTGCTCGTTCGATTCCGCTCTGGGTCAACCAAGCCGTCATTTCTCTGCGGTCGGGAAGTTGGTACCGAACTTGTCTGGGAAGAGAAAATCACTTCCTGTATTCCAATTGAGAATTCTCCCTCCCGGCTATTTCAGTACCTCAGAAAGAATTGTTCGACCAGCATTCTGTAACATTCAAAATGAATTGAAAATCGTCAAGCAGCAACCGAAGCCACACGTAAAAATTGGAAGATCTTCGTGGACAATGGATACGAGGAAACGAACCGGATGTGAGAAATGCTGTGATCCGCACAGTAGACGTGAACACGGACCGTAAAAATAGAACAAAAAAATATATACAAATGCGCAAATGTGTATTAGGTAAACCGTTCAAAAATGTGTACCACATACTCGTGTTGGCGTTTATTTGTATATATATATACATATATATATCCTTTTAATAGTGATGTGTGTTACTTTGCACGCCACTGTACTCCGGTCCACACTACATATGGCGCACTTGGCGCAGTGGTCCGGAGGGACCCACTGCGACACACACAAGGAATCGATCCCTGTGCCCATGGCCCACGAAGCCCACCATCACCGCGAGGTTGACAAATTGGTGCCAGACTTGTCTGGGAGGATAGCAGCACTGGCTCGATACATCGGTAGGACACTGCGAAATATTGTAAAGGCCAGATTTGCATTCAATCACCTCCAACGATAACTAATGAAGTGGAATGCATATCGCATCGCTCGGTGATTGAACAACGCCGAAAGCTTTATATATATATATAT
>UYYA01005376.1:2500-25261 GCA_900624975.1 Angiostrongylus costaricensis | reverse complement strand
AGGAAGATCTGGCTCGACAGGAAGGCGAAGACGCAACGTCGAGGCGAACAACAAGCATGGACCATCGACTCGGATCACCGGCTCTGAAGAAGACGAAGACGTCGAAACGTTAGCCGAAAATAAATATATTTATCAACCTCGTGCAAGCTTATCAAGAAAGAATACAGATATGCATTCAATCACCTCCAAACGATGCTTAATGAAGATGGCGCATCCCTCATGGGTTGATCAACGCCGACAGCTTTATCTTTTGTCCTTTGTTTAATGCATAGAAATGGGGTAGTTCAGCTAGACATGAAGCCCTTAAGAACGAACTACTATAATTCTACATTTAAGTTCACCAACCCTAGTTAATCATTGTGTTATCGTTGACCATAAGTCGACATTTCAAATGTTGTGGGTTCCAACAACACTTTTTCATGTTGAAGTGTAAGTTGATTCATCGCATGAACGAAGGAATGCGTCACGATTGCCAGCAATAAAACCCACTTTATAGAGATCGAAAACAACCTCGATGCGGTTAAGGAAAGTGTGAACTTTATAAAGAATTCCATCGAAGCTCATATTCTGAAGATCTATAGGGTTAAGCATTAAATGGATCAGAGATTTAAAATTCCAAGAACAAGTATTCTTAAAGCGATGTCACTCTTTGGATCATACCACTGGCAAAGCTCTCTATTCCTAATTCCAAGCAAACTTTGGAAACGAGGATAAAAATTTTTGTCACGAAAGGAAGGCAGGTTCTAGAATGTCCAACAACTTATAAGAGTCTAGGCAGGTCTATGGGCTATTTAGAAAAAAGAAAAATGACTCCTGTTCCAATGTGCTATTTTCTTCTTCCGCCAAGCTAATAATGAACGCATGAGATTGCTGATGACGAGGAAATAATGTCCGGGTTTCCCTTTTCTAAGTGCTTCCAATAGGAAACGTTTTCCAATGGAAATTAAACAACTTGCTTGCTTGCATGTATTTAAATTGTTGAGCTTACACGAGGTTGGCACGTTAGCCACGTGGCAATCAATTTGTAGATCATCCTCGTGACGGTCGGCTAAGAAATTGTTTTACTTGTCTGCATTGACTTTATTTTCGAATTTCTAAGAAAACCCTATTGCATTAGAGAACCCCGCCAATCACCAATGAGTATCGATAAGAAACATACAACATTCAATTTCCAATGTATAACGAAAAGCTGCATAATTTGCCATAACGGTAGAGACGGTGATTGCATGAGCTCGGGTACAGCCCATCTGATCTCTTGTGAAACGTGCGGGGACAAATACGTTGGCGAAACGGGTAGGCCGCTCTGCGTCCGCGTAAAAGAACACCTGGTCGGTAAATCTAAATTAAAACCAAACACTCCACTAGGCGCGCACAGGATGCAGGAACACAACGGAGAAGATTTTGAAGTAGGAGTCACTATCCTCACGCGGGAATCCAAAACACCAGCGCATAAAACTCCTGAAGCGTTTTGGATCAATTCCAAAAATTCAAAAGTGAACCGCAAGGAGGAGTGTTTTGTAATCACGCGTGACGTGGCGCCATACCTCGGGCTTATCCAATGACCTGACACAGGCACAGTTATCGCCCATGTATTGTGCGGCTGCTATCCAACAACTAACTTAAATACTTACAACAAATAAACGGTAGGTGTTTAAATGAAGCTGTTTCTTATGCGAATACAAATTTATTTGTTAAGTTTCGTCTGCTTGGGTTATGAAAGTGTTTGGCTGGTTAGATCGCATCTCCATTTGACCTTTCCAGGCTCTGAAGAAGGCGAAACCACCGAAACATCAGCTATTGTATCCTAATAAATTCTATAATAACAACCCCGTGTCTGCTTATTGAAGAAAAGCATCAAATAAAACGTTCACTTGATCAGATACTATTGTTAGTAGCAAGAATAATACTTCGGCGAGCATTAAATTTAAGGAAGTAATGAGAAGAGACTGGGTTAGTCACATCGTCCTCATAGTGTTCGCTGCCTCCTCAAAGGATCTGAGTTGCAAGGCAGTAAATCACTCTTCGACTCATAACGGGCTGTAATAAGCCACGTTGAGGACTTCGGAATGATTTAGCACATTTTGGATTCCAATAAAAATGTTCGGCCTACATTCCACATATCGATGTGAGAGGAGATAACAGAGCTTTAATTAGGAGCCGAATTCACATATCCAATTCCACCAGCATAGATGACGGTTGCAAGGGAACAAAGTCAATGGAGAAATTGCTGGAGCTCACACGTAGTCTGATCACAGGCGATTTGATGCCTAGACGCTTATTTGATTCCCAATTTGTACTAAGAAATTCAAACAACTTTACATACAATACCAGAAGCAACACCTGAAAGCGAAAAATTGACAAATGTTGGCAAGAACATAAAACGAAATCAATGAATGAGGTGGATAGGAACTGTCACGGACTGATTATAGGCGGAACAATTGAATGTTTCGTAAACACGAGGGAAGTGATGGCACACGGAAACAATATAGCGTCACCACTTCAGCTTTGGTTGTTACGTTACTGCTTCGTTGACGATTAACTGGGACGATGGCGTTGGGAAGAATGAGTGACAAGAGCTGGACCAGGGATAAACCTTGGATGGAGGCAAACCGTACGGTCTTAATCGTAATATGGCCAGTTCTAAAAGAAATCATCTCACCTACAACTCAGTAGTTCCAAATTTTACACTCATACTACTTTAAACTGCTTCTTTCTCTATGATATCACTCACTAATTACGGAAACAAACGAACACTTTAAATTCATAGAGAACGATGACCTAGGTCATGAAAAAAGCATAAGACTCGAAACCTTAGGACTGAAGAGCCAGTGAGCAATGGAATTTTGCATATCTAATAGAAACCACATCACCAATGAAAATGAGAAGAGGAAATTTTTTTAAAAATTGTGATTTCCTTCGAATATATTGGCGTTTCTTTCTCAAGACGAGAATAAATCCCTATTACCAAGCAATGGATGAGGATTGAAGAGAATAAAAGCGCGCAGCGGCGAATATGTGAAGTTAATCGCCCGTTCAGAGCTTCTACTGGCTTTTTTGCTTGCTTCTGACGTCATGAAGACGCCTCATTGCTTTCTGATTCTCTTACCACCAATGTAGTTCTAATCAATGCGCTTCATTTTAACCATTTACAGAAGAAATGTGCTGGAAGATTACTGTACTCCTCGAATGTTTCACTAATGTGGAAGCTGTCGTTTTTCATCTGCCCGCCATTGGGTCTAACAAGCTTGCACTCACTACATATCTTTTTTTTAGAACAAATGAAAGCACGAGATGAATAGCTAAAAAAGTCTGAAGCGGAACAGTGAAGGATGACCTAGCAAAAAAGAATTGCTGTCGTATGCTCAAAGAAAAAAGTGTGCAAACGCACAATAAGCCCTAAAAACCTACAAAAGTGAAGCTTCGATCATATAAGGGCGGAGAATCTCCATGATTTCACCTTAAAACTTCTCTCAAAGATCTAACAATCTTGCAAGATCCCATTTGAATGTGTTGATAACGTCCCTATAGTGAAACATAGTAATTTGAAGAGTCATCTTCATTTGAAACTGGAGAGAAAGAAATGTATAAACTGTAAAACACGGCTCAGAGAAAGCAAAAGCAAGTCCTCGGTTAGTGTTGTGGGGATCCCTTGATAAGGGTAATCAAGGGTTCGAAGTCCAGTTGATGTTCCCAGTTCTGCTCATATCTAAACACCTTTGTGCTTGTAGTTAACATATCACTCTGGTATCAAAAAGAAAATGTAGCAGATGAAAACATAAACAATAAACAGAATTTTGCAGCGTTTTTTGAAACATAGAAGTGTAAAGTTTTACAAAGAAATGAGGTCCTAAATAAAGAAAAACAGTAGAAGACGATGAATAAAGTAGTAGGAAATTGGGAAAGGATTCTCAAAATTCCCACAGAGTAAACCCTCATTATCCACACACTCCTGAGAAATCGAATGCTCATGAATATTTTATGCCATGGCCAGTTGAGCGCTATCGGTCTGTGGCTAAGAGATATTCTAACGTGAATTACAATATACAGCTGAGTTTAATCCCACCGGTATCAAAAAAAAAGATTAAGAAAAAACCCTATCAAAATCGAGATCGACGTTCGATGTTCGAGAGTGGAAGACCCACTAAGAGTAAATAAAAAAGAACTATATACCAGGGCCCTGACAGAAACCGAGTCATAGGACGCTAGATCTTCCAACATTTAGATCTGGACACTACTGTGGTGATCCAAAAGAGGCCAACAACTGTACTAGCGTAATAAAAAACGCCCAAGCACTAAAATAACGACGTGATAGAAAAGGGTTGCGATCAACACGATTGCTAACAACAATAATGAGATGGAAGCACTCCATCCTCTACAAGTTTGGTGCTCCGCTCAATATCCTTTTTAAATCGAAATTAGGAACTAGGTCAATAAAACCAAGCAACGCCATGAACTTGAGCAGAGAGAGGAATTTCGGTTCAAATAGTGTTCTAAAATCGAAAGATCATCAGATGAAACCAGCAAAATTTGTAGTAGATTAGTGTTCGCAAATATAGGACTTATGGTAACGCTAGTGCGCGTGAAGCACAGTGGCTAGGAGTGCCCTACAATAGTCACTGTATCGATCGTTAGTTCAACCATTGTCTAGGACTAACTAAACCTTTCATCCCTCCTAGCCCGGAAATTTAAAACCAAACTTGTCCGGGAGGATAAAACGACATGGTGCATCGGTAGGCCAGCGAAAATAATTCCATAGTCCAGATATGCACCCATTCATCTCAACGAAACTTGACAACGTCGAAGGCATACATCCTTCAGGGATTGATCAATGCCTGCAGGTATGTCTTCCTTTTCCTCTACGGTGTTTCTGAGAAAGGTGAGTCGACTTAGCAAGTATTCATCATGGACTTTTCTTCACATATTTCATTTGTCAGAGTATTCCTTCATCGCTAAAAACAATCACTCGAGTTTCTCCATCGAGTACTGGACGGTGTTCAAGTGTAACAAAGCAAGAAAGAACTCCTAAACAAATTACTTCTTTCTCGGCCTCTTAATTATCCGCGCTTTATTCTAGCACATCGACAATAATATTGCATACTACTACTGCGGAAAATGTAGTGATGAAAGCCTCCCAACGGTTTACCGCCTTATCGTGGCTGGGAGGTGTTCCTGGGCCTGACTGTGTTGTACAGCGGCGACTTATCCCATGGCAGAGTCTCCCAAGCTGAGAAGGAGTCCGTTTCCATCAGGAAGCCGAGCTAAGAGTAAACCAATACCAGGATCCACCACCGGACTGGTATCAAAGTCGCATGGTGGCAAATATCTCTCTGATCTACAAGGACTGCGACTATCTGTCGTGGTGACGACCTGGAGCAGGTTTTGGCCAGGCTGTCCTCGGGGTTCCAGGAAACCACAATGGCTTAACTAGCAAATCTCCGAAAAGTGGTGATTATGTTGGGGCCCGTACGACTAGTGAGGACGGGCCGTTCAAGTATCAGGTATCAAGTATAGTGATGAAAGACACCGTGCAACGCATGAATGCTAGTTCAACCCTGTCAGAGTCAACTAAACTCCACTCAAATTCTCAAAGGCCGGTGGTTACCCACGGTGATACATGGGACGTTCTCCAATTGTTACTCTATGTTTCTACGGACAACTATGCTCAATGAGCACTGGATGTTATTAATGAAGAAAGTTAAATCCTTAAGTAGCATATTAATCCACAAAAATTTACGATGCTGCTCTTACTCAATGACCGATGTGAGACAACGAACCGAGAGAAAAAGTGCTAGGATCTGCACAACATGTAAACACCGACTGCACAAATAAATAAAATGAATACCACATATGCTACAAAAAATCTATTTGCTGAAAGAACTTCAAGAAAATCTTTAAACAAAAAAGATTCACATGCATTGAATACAAACCAACAGCGATAGAAAAATTTTCTAGCGATGAGGAAAACAAAGGAGATTCACGAGAATAAGAGCTACGCCGTCAAAGGCGCGACAGTGGCTGCTCGAAAGAGAAATGCTTCTCTTTCGGCTACCACTTCCAGAAAGAATTATTTGGTAAGTTATCGAGTTTCTTCCACTAACTTTTTATGGCAAGAGTACTATCAGTGTAAAAAAGCTGAGAAGATAAGTAAAACGCTACATATGAACCAGCTTGTCAAAACATGGAAATAGAATTGAAGCTGTGCTGTCTAAGTATTCGCTGAAGAATACAAGCAAATTAGGGAATAAGAGAAAACTGAACGTGGAAACATCTATTTTTGTATCTATTTCATATCATCTATCTATTTGAAACAATTTTGTCATCCGTAAAAAGGATAGTGCTTAAACTATTCTATTCAACGTGAACAACTATGTAGCATCAGTGATAATAAATCAAGAGAGCATTAAATTAATTTGGCGCGTGAAGCACAGTGGTTAGAGGTGCTTAGTAATTCCATCACTCTGAAGTCGGCAAATTGGTACCGGACCCGTATGGAGGGATAACAGCACTGATCTGCCATATTATTAGCCACTGTAAGTCACTGTATAGGCCACTTATGCACTCAATCACTTCTAACGGCGCTTGATGAAACTGAATGCAAGGTGCAACCTTTAGGTATTGATCGACGTCGAAATCTATTTATTTTATGCTCATTAATATCATTATTGCCCTTAGTGGTTTTAAACAGACACACTAAAATTTCTTGCTATCGGCTTCATCATATTGGACCATAACATACAAAGCACCTAGCGTTGATCTGTCCTCTCGGGATGCGCGTCAAGTTCGGTGTGTTGTGAGGCTTAGTAAGACCATGCTTTGGAATCGAACCAAAGACTGACTCATCGCAAAGGAACTCTAACCACTGCAGTAAAAACAACACGATCTTACTGCTATAAACATTCTGTGAACATTCAGACTCATACACTGTAAGTAATAAAGTAGCTGAGTGATTCCTTTCGGCTACAACAAGGTTTGTCCTCGTTTGTATCAGTGGGACCATCGACTTCAACGAAACTGAAAAACGAAACGTTTGAAAACGATCTTAAGCGCAAGCAGAATCTGTAAATAAATTGACGACATGACAAAAAGCATATGAAGAAAGCACGTTTTTTATAACACAGAAAGGTTGACCAATACGAACATGAATGACTTCAGCTTAGATTCAAGCTGGTTATAAAAACTGAGGAAAGATAACTTCAACGATGCTGAGATATTTGCAAAACGCCGGACCGCAGGTGTATGCGGTGGGGAACGAACACACGCTGTTGTCCTTACCGGGGAGCAGCGCACTTCACCACCATACCATCCGGGTCCTTCGCTGATGGCTAAAGGATCGATAGAACTAGCTGAGAGACAGGCAAAACGAAGGACACAGATGGTGTGGTGGTGAAGTGCGTTGCTCCACGGTAAAGACAACAGCGCGTGTTCGTTCCCCACCGCGTACACGTGCGGTCTGGAGTTTTGCAAATATCTCAGCATCGTTGAAGTTATATTTCATAATGAATACCCTGCCGTTAAAAAGAGTAGGCAGTAAATAATAAGTTGAAGCTGAGGAGTGAATTCAATTCAAACAGAAGCAATGCACAACATATTTAATCCCATGCCTAACAAGCTAGTCTGCAATACAATAATTATACCATGTTCTTAAAAGAAATAAAAAACCATGCGAAATCAGAACTCGATGGCTAGAAAACTACTGGCTCGACTGCCTGTTCAAAATTCTCGAAGTTGACTTGTTAGTTGCTGAAGAAAGCGAAGAAAGCGAATAAAGTATGTTTGAAGTTATTTTGTTGATGGCATTACTTCACGCCCCACATCACATCAATCACACTTTGTCGTCTTCACTATCGCGATGTGTTTCTGTTAAAGGGTAAAAGAAAGGATAAAGCTTTCGGTGTTGGTCAATCCCTGAGGGATGCGCCATGCGTTCGATTCATTAAGAATCGTAGGAGGTGATTGAATGCATACCTGGCCTTTACAATCGCTCGCGGTGGCCGACCGATGTATAGAGCCAGTGCTGCTACCCTCCCAGATAAGTTTGGTACCAGTTTAGCGACGTCGGAGGGATAGAACGCTTGGTGAGCCATGGAAGTGGAAATCGATCCCATGTGTATTGCAGGGCTCCTTCGACCACTGCGCCACACGCGTCCGTCAATAATATAATGGTACTTAAACATAATAACTATAACAATGGCCATGATGGCAATAATAATAATGACAATAGCATAATACAATAATGGAATAATTTTAAAATAACAATAATAATGATACCGCGAGTAGTGATATTATCCGAAAAAGGAAGAAAAATAAAAGTCCTTAAAAATGCAAATAATTAAGACAATTATAAAACTTTTTAAAGTGAATTACAGATGCTTTCGATATCACCCAAAAGAAGCCCTCACTCCTTCATGAGTAATCCTAAATTAATAAATTAATAGCGAAATTATAAATAAGCAAAGAAGGTTGCAGATTCCGAGTTGGAATTGGAGAACTGCTGATCGCGGATCGGTTCATTGCTTTTGTCGAAGCAAAAGTGAAGAAGAATGAAACAAGTTCGCGAAATTCTAGAAAATTACTCTTAACCAATAGGATCTTTATGTCAATAACTGTCACTATGCCTTTTTCTTCAGGTTTTATCCTAAATAATCTGACGGATACTTAAATACTTTAAATAGGTAGATAATCCTACCACATATGCTTGCGAATCTTAGCATTTCGTCACTTCATTCCGTTGTTTCAAAACCGTAGAGATTTGAAACCACAGGGATGATCAGGCTGATGCATGAGATTGGTCCTGGCTTACGGATCTGTTGATTTTTTCTGCTTAAAAATACAGTAAGTGATGATCGAACACGGTTTTTCTTCGAATCTTATGATAACTATGCTAGGTTAATATCAGGGCTTCACCAAGCGGAGTCACTGAACCTTGTGGATCGGAGAAAAACGATTATTGAATTGATATTTCGGTCCTTTCAAGACGGCAGTAGTTCCTATGGCGGTACCGAATCCTACGATTAACCATCTGTTTAAAAAATTATGAGCACACGAAGCTTTAGATTCTCAGCTTAAAATGTTCGAATTCACAACACGAAAGCGTTCAGCGGATTTTTAGCCAAGTAAATTTTATTTTTAAGTGTTTTAGACAATTTTTAATACACAAACTCCGCTTTCCATTTTTATACTGATGTGTTTACTTTCCTATGCGCAATTAAGTCATACGAATAAAATTGGCAAAAAACCGTCCTGAGCTATTTCTATGGGAATCCAAAATAGAATTCAAACTGAAAGCAAAGCAACAAAAACGGTTTTCAACATACACGCTAGATCTGGTTGAAAGCGCTAAGGATCATACGGCGCAACCTTAAAAGTTCGATGACGAGGGTGACACCGGGACTCGGCTTGATACATCGAACATAGGAGGTCGGTAGACTGATCGAAGCAGTCTCTGTCTTCTTGGAAGAACCGAGTCAGTAAAATCTGTTTCGGCCCATAAGGGCTACGGCGTATTGTGAAGACCTGGGAGCACTTTAGAAGAGATTACGGACGGAATCCATTCAACCAGTTTTCAAAATCTCAATGAGGAAATCAAATTTTAACTCCTCAAGTAGTAGCGAAACCTATACACACATACATATTTGAAGGCTTACGTGGATAAAGGGTGGAATTGGATGAATGGAATGCGGAGGTGATGGCTATCAAACGATTTGCGAAGATCAATCTAACTATCCATGTAATTAAATAGGACGGTGAACACGAAGACAAAAAGACTGCAGCCGGCTCAATTTATCGACGACTACATTATCTGAAGCACATTCATGAAAAATGACTCAAGGGATTCCGAGGAACTACATGAACAATACTTTTTTAAAGCGATTTTCACTTAACCTTCACATGAATGATCAATGCACTTCTAGATTTTTCAGCTTACATGAGACTATAATAATATTTTTGCTCCACTAATGTTTCAGCATTGTTTCCATGGGAAATAAAGAACAGTAGTCTTTGATTAACCGAAAAATTGGTCTCCTAGTTGCATGAGACTAATGAAGCCCATCCTATAAATGACAAGTTTTACGCAAGGCTTAGAAGAGATGAAACACCATTACATCTCCCAATGTATCTCCCAGTATCGATTTTGAATTGAAAGGCTTGATACGAGGATTTCTTGTGTTCGAAAGATGTAATCATCGACCACAACATCTGAAATTAGGGAAACAATCCCCACGAGAGAAGAATGGCAGAAAATTATCACAGCGCACCGAGATCGGTATTATCTCCAAGCTTCCCTGAACAGTCAAAAGCGACTAATTCTACTGCACAAAATTCCCTCAATGCCATGTACCTGTGATGGTGGTTGGCAGACTGAGCGAACAAGAATATGAAGTTCCAGTCTGAATTGGAATACACAGCCATCGCTCAGCTCACCAAACCTATCATCAGAGGATCATCTCTTCTTAAAGGTTTGGGTAACCCCGCACGTCAGAAAATTGTCGCCGAGCAGTCAGAAACGTCTTCGACTGCATTATAGGTTCCAAATACTGAACCCTTTAGGCGTGTGGAAAATACAGGCTTAAAACATACTAACAGAAGCAACTAAATGACTAGTAATAGTTAATACTAATACTAGTACTAATAATAGTTTCTGTAGCAGTGTGTGTAGCGTAGTGGCTAGAGGTGTCCTACAATATGCAGATGGGAGCTCGTCCGATCCCGCGCTCCGAGCTCACCAAACCTTCCATTTCGCTGCGTTCTCCAATTCAGTAACAGACTTTTTTGGAGGGATAAAAACAATGACTTGATACACCAGCAAACCATCGAGAGTTACTGCATATTAGCTATGTATTATGTTATTAGAAGTTAAAGGCAAAAGGCAAATTATGAATTGGATCACCTCTAACGATGTTTGATGAAGTCAAATGCAGTACCATCCCTTAAAGCTTTTATCTACTTAATGTGCTTACAAATCTTCCAGGTTTGTGAGATGTATACTAGAGCAGTCATGGATTCAGGGAAGAAGATAGGAAGCTAAATATTCCCTACCACGTTAAAAAAAATATTTTTATGTGTTTTATACTACTGTAAGTTCCCCAGTTAACTGATTTTGTCCTAGTCAACTCAAGAGCCAGGTCAACAGTCATCTCAATTTTGCGACCTAGACAAACATAGCCGAGTATTCGAAGATATTCAAATCGCTGCACGCGAATAGGACATTTGAAACAAATCGCACACAGCATCCACCACATTCAACCAACGACCGCTTCCTCTATGAATACGAATATGGTGCAACTGCTGGTCATTTAGTCCAATTTCCTCCTTAGATTTCAAAAGTTATTCTCGAAAGCGTCTTTGAGCAATTTTGCCAAGACGTTGTCACCTCTTAGACAGCACTGTATTGGCAAAGATTTCGTTGTAGAACTAGGAAATTCTGGTTGAGAAGTCACTGCGTAACTAATGCAGGGTCTCCATAGACTGATTACGGATTCCTTGCCCTTTCAATGCTTCGAGGAAATTCTTCAACTCATGCCAATATGTGGACAATGTGGTAGGACATATTCGTAATGATTCCCAACAACCGCTAGAACAAAAGCAGCCAGCAACAGGGTCCACGGATGCTAGGCACGCAATGAGAGAACATACTGATCCCATAGGTAGGCTTTTCAGATTCCTCAAAGACGGGCCTTTTCGGCTATTCTGGTACGCATGAAGAATTTATTAGTGTCTGTTCGTGTCGCTTGACAACAAAGGAAAGACCATTTGTTGTGAACTGTGTGCTACTCATGTGAAAATTCCACAATACTAAAGCCATTAGGTAGAAGTAATTGAAATTTAAGTGCTGCTAGACGCGTAGTTTTTCCATCTTTAATTTCAAAAATTGACTCTGATCTTAGTCTTTTTGTAGTGCTTAGTATCACAATACAAATCGTGCAAGAGCTTTCTGCTCGCACAAACATTTGGATGACTTGTTTTGAAATGTTACAGAACCCAGCATTGTTTCTATTGGTTTTGTGATTTCGCAATTGTTAGCTGCATATCTGCGTATGGATTCGGTTACATCTTGAATACCTATCGTACCTTCTTTCCATCGAGCCGCAAGCGTGATTTTCCCTGGATTCCTGAGATAACCGTATTAGAACACTAATAGGTTTCCACTACAGACAGTCACCAGACTCACGTATACCCAAAGGTCGTTTTATGTGATGCGGCTTGAACTGTTCTAGAATAGAAGCGATTATTGTGATTGTGATAGCATGGAACATTGTTAGTAACTGATATTAGTCGATGACCGTTCGAGGTTGTAAGTAATGAGAAGTTAAAAACTTCTAGCATACTAAATAAGCGAAATTGTTGGACACGTCAAAAATTTGATTCACTGCTCGATGAACTTTCCGGAACTTTAGGATTTACTTTAGGAAGGTGCTATTGCGGAAGCAAGGTTATTTTAGAAAATACCAAATGATATCAAGGTGTTGTAGTGGCTAGACAAAAGCGGGGACAAGATTTCGGCCAAGAAGAAAAGTACTCCACCAAAATATGTTTCGACGATACTAATTATAGATTCCGCTTAAATCGAAAGCATCGAAAGAGTAGTGAGATGGCGTGCCACACAGCCATGAACATGGTTCGATTACGCCTCGGATCAAAAGAGAATTTAACTCCAAGACGGGGTTGAAACTTTTTATTCGGAGTTTTGGCTGAAGTCAAGTTATACCATACTTCCACTGTCGGAAAATTGGTACCAGACTTATCTAAAGCTCAAAAACACTCAAGCAGCAGACGAATCAAAGAGAGTAAACTCGAGGGCATTTGTGGATAATGGATGCAAAACAGAGAAACAAATGAAAGAGGGCTAGGATCCGCACAATACGTCGATTCAAGACAAAAAACACAAAAAAACAAAATTGATAGATATTTGCTTGAAGTATCGCCTAAATAAGGCCATATAGAGATAGTAGAACTCGAATAAACTTTCTGTAAACAACATCAACACAGCGCATTTTCATTCCGCTAGCCTGGGAAATGTGCAGTGACTTGTTACCTTCGTTAATCGTTTTTGTGCATTTTAGTGAAGAAAAAAGCGCTAATCATGAGGCACGGTTAAGGAATCCAAGAAGGAGTTCGACATGTTTACCGGGAAGCTTAGCTAAGGTCAATCTCTGTCACGGCAAAACCAGGACAGCTACTCAAAACTCAGTCCCAAAAAAAAAATTGAAATGAAAAACAACATATGAAAGGAATGATGCGCTTCGTGGTGGTGAAAGTGAGTCAGGAAAAGAAGCAGTGATCCCACACGTAGAAGAATGGCGTGCCAATGAGAACCTATTAAAAGCACCATAAGACATCAAAAAATACAAGAAATGACTAGTGTATGTGCATCCTCTCTCAATTCGTTCTAGCATTATAGCAATTTTTCTCCTGTGGATCAAATTCACCGAAAACATGGGAATTTTGTTTCTCAGATTAGGATAATAAAAACTCTTAATAAAGTAGGGAAAAGCCCTAAATGACATTAATTCTATTATGCTTCAACCGCGTACACTGATGGGGAATGTGTTAGAAAGTGGACGGATGGCAATGCTCGGTAGTTCATATAGCTTCCATTACTGTCCAATAAGAGGAGATACATCTCCAGAGAAAAAATTAGGTGACAGAGGAAATAAGAAAGATAGCTCTGGAAACAGTGACAACAATTGGAAAATGCTATCCAATTACAAGGGTGTTGAGATATAAGCAAGACCTACAAACCCTGTTGAATTTCGCACCCGCATTTAGCCTTAGTTCGGGCTCATGTGCTATGCACCACACTAACAGAAATCATTGTTTTACCTTTCTATCAGCCAGTTTATAATTCTAACGGTGCTATCCGTCATCTGTCAACAGGAATAGCACAAGTCGGCATTGAGCCCAATTAAGCTGAAATTGACGTGTGATTGCTCGCAGCACCGAAGGATTGGAAAAATGACTGAAAAAGGACAAAGCAAGGGTTTTTTGGTGTGATGGATGGCACGTGAGCCCTGGAAAGGGTAGTAGTTTCAGATTCGAAGCCCAGTTGAAGTGTCGAGTTTTGCCCATATCTCAGTATCTCTGTCGCATTTCACGTCGTACTGTGTCATTAAAAAAATAGGCAGAAAATAAGAGATGAAATGTTGTGATTACTGAATTAGTTATGGAGAGTTGTCTTTAATAATACTCCTGTATCAACGATACAATTAGACCATACCAAAACGATGTGGCAAATAAAACGCTTTCATATTCGAGAGAGAAAGGTCGAAAGGGATAAATATGCCAGACAACACCGCTACTTTGGTGGCCTGCTCCCAAGAACCATGCGATTCGTTTGCTTCGAACATGACGACGTCTAGCAATATCATTCCATGATTCATTAAAAGTTTTCAACTGAGAAGGCAGTATGGTGACATTAGTGAAAAGCCACTTGTGGATGGCCATTATAGAGGACGCATATAACCTCTTGGAATCCACTCCGTCCCTCTCCTCGTCACCCTATCTTTGATAGCTCTTATTTCACGATTAGTCTACTATTTTCGTTGTTTAAATTTTTAAAATACACTTACCTCTGCCTACATTTCTTTTTATGGGCGCGCGTGGCGCAGTGGTCGGAGGCGCCATGCAACACATGCGTGGAGTCGATCCCCGCACCCGTGGCCCACCAAGCCTTCCATCCCTTCGGGCTTGGCAAATTGGGACCAGACTCGTCTGGGAGGATAGCAGCACTGGCTCGATTTATCGGTAGACCACCGCGAGTCATTGTAACGGCTAAATATGCATTCAATCACCTCCAAACGATGTTTATTGAAGTCAAAGTTTGGCGCATCCTTCAAAGATTGATCAACGCCGAGGGCTTTATCCTTCTTTATCCTTATTTACCTACCTCTTACCTTCCTGACCTCATGGACGGGATAATTTTAGCTGCTCAGAATTACGAAATCGTGCCAGATGTCGTGCTTGCTTGGTATATCTTACCATGTACGGCTCATAAGATAGAATTCTTTACGTGGTGGAAGTGCTAACGTTTTGTGCTGTAAAGCAGAGAGCTTCATATACCGTTGAGAAGAAAGCATTCCTAACTTTCTTGTTTTTCTTCCACTCACGTCGATACCAAAGCTCATTGAACACCACGACCGCAGATCGTCCTTTTAATTAGAAAGCCACGGATTTATATGTGTTCAGCTTCACGCCTATTTTTGAAAATATAACGATTTCGCCAGCAAAACGGTGTACTTGTTTCGTGATGAAAACAAATTGCCTTTGCCATCTTCCCTTATTCGCGTTATGAAGCAAGCAGATGCAGGAAAATTTTACTTCTCCACATAATCTATATTGCACTTTTTTACTCGGTTTTGGGCGGTTATTAGCTAAGATTAAGCAGGCAAATGATTTCGCTAATGGAATAGTTATCAAATATCTTTTCTGCGCTCACCGTAATCTTCTCTATAGCTAATGTTACCTGGTATGCGTCGAATAGCTTCTCTCAGATCAGCTTGAGGAAGTCTTATCGGGAACGCGCAGATTTTAACAGATTTCAATCATATCTGAGCGCTAAAGCAGACCACCTCTAAAATGTCGAAAATAGGTGAGTGCAATAAGCCTTACTACACTTGAACAGACTTTTCATATACTATTGATTGCCATGACATTTTTAAACAATCGCGATATCAGTTTCGCTCATGCAAAATCAAGTCACTCCACAATATATACATAGAGTTGGTACGTTTCTTCTCCATGTGCCTTCCAACAGTAGTTGAGCCGTCCATAATACTGTAGTTCCTGATAGAATCTAACTTACACAGTCAATGCCGCTGCTACTACTTTCTTTGCTTCGAGCATTAGTGTCCGTTCATTGTTTCATACTTTAGCAACCTAGAAGCGAAAACTCGATACGACAACGAAAACCCACATAACAAGAATGGACGCCCGTGGCAACCAACTTGAATCATTCTTGCTCTGAGGAAGACGAACGCGCCAAAACGTTAGCCTAATAGAAATTTTGATACCAACACTGTGTTAGCTTGTCAATGGAACAAAACTGGTAACCGATTAAGTGCTGCTGAAGAATCTAATCTCAGAAGTTCTTGCATTCGATTCGTTTACTTGCATTCATCATTCGCGGTTTTCGCACTTTTTGTGTGCGCGTTTAACTACTCCATGAGAAATTTCCTTTCGCCACAAACGCCATCGAATGCTTGTCGGGTTGATTTTCCCCGCAGCTTTTAGACAAATGGCTAGAGCGTTCCTATTTGGCTTGCAGAAAGTGAGCCTTCCCAGATAAATCTAGTATCAAATCCTCGACTCTGCAGAGATGAGGGACTTGTCGAGCCTTGGCAGGATTGGCAGGAGGGGACGGGGGTCGGACCAGTACTTTGTTCGTGATAACCGGCATCACTATCACTGCGCTATCCACCAACTGTTGGCCTCCATTACTTTCCGTTTCATGCCCACAAAAGTCCAATTTCCACTAGGTATTTCCAATCTTTCACCTGCCTCTTTTCTGACTTTGCTTCCTATTTCCAACATAACGATCCTAATATTTTCGCCCATGTGGACTTCCGTGTTCCGCAAGCGAAATGATTTATAACCTCATGCAAGAATTTCTGAAGGCAAAAGAGTATGATTCTAAGTGATGTCTGCTAACTGGAAATCCGTGGTGGTCCTTTTTCTCTATTACAAGCAGTGAAATACTCATTTGTCGCTATGATCGGGAGTTTTTCATCCTGAACGCTTATTGTCGTCTCATTCGTTCACATCACAATCAGTAACGGTTCTTTACTTGCTGATTTTCATTTGCCATGTGTTATCGTCGCCATTCATTACTGCCGATTATTAGTTTTATAAACCCATTTTGTAACCAACATTTCTTGGTTGCACTTCCGCTTACGGCCCAGTTCTTGCATGACTGGCTGCCAGGTTGTGCGAAAAATCGTGTTCTTTCGTTTTTTAGTTCAAGCTTGGTCATACAGCTGCAAAAGCATGAAATAGAATTAATCAATGCCAAGTGGCGCCTCCGAGCACAAGGTACGTAGATGGTTTGAAAAGTTTCGTACCGAAGAATTGAGTCTTGATGGTGAAAAAGACAATATGCACCTACAGTTGACGACGACCACCTTAGAGCGATAATCGACCTTCATTCCCTAAAACTTCACAATGTTATACCTTTTTATTTTCTGCCTATTATAATTTCGTGGCAGGATACTAAGCGAAATATAACCACAACGTTGCTGAAATATTTGCAAAACTTTGGACCGCAGGTGTTTATGGTGGGGAACGAACGCTCTATTGTCCTTTCCAGGGAGTAACGCGTTCACCACCACACCATGCGGGTCATTCGTTTCGCCTGTCTCTCAGCTATTTCTATTGATCTTTGCCACAGCAATCACCCGTCAGCGGGATTAATCTGGGGCGCCCAAATCGGCATAGAACCTAGTTAAGCTGCGGCTGTAGTTGAAATCACAATGTTATACCTTTTTTCGTTCATTGTGATTTCAACTACAGCCGCGGCTTAACTGGGTTCTATGCCGATTTGGGCGCCCCAGATTAATCCCGCTGACGGGTGATTGCTGTGGCAAAGATCGATAGAAATAGCTGAGAGACAGGCGATACAAAGAACCCACATGATGTGGTGGTGAACGCGTTACTCCCTGGAAAGGACAATAGAGCGTTCGTTCCCCACCATAAACACCTGCGGTCCAAAGTTTTGCAAACATCTCAGCAACGTTGTACTTGAGGAGTTGCACAAAAGCTCAACTAATAAGCAATCGTTAGTTACTTGAAAAAACAGATAAAACATGTGAATGCCTATTAAGTAAATAACTATAGAAATCGAACTAAAACGAAGAGATCTTCGGGAAACGCTGGTCTGTGCATTATTTACGCAACAAAGAGAACCTATTTCTAGACGGTATTGTGATATGAGGTGAAGTATGGACTCCATTAAACCGTCGACGACGTTCAACGCAGAAGATGCACTGAGCTGAGGCTCTTAATCACTTATTAAAACCAAATCAGCCCAAAACCTGATGATAGCTTGTGATGCTCTGAAGTTGGTTGAATGAAGTTGAATCGACCCTAATCTACGCTAACCTTTACCAGCTAACCAGCACAATCTACATTTCGTCAGTTGATTCTCCGAACGATGGTTTACTATAACGCGTTTACTGTCGTGAAATTTGAGTGCTCTTTTTAGATGATGTATGTGGTATCTATGTGATCCCTTGGAAAAAGAACTCATTTATATTAAAATATTCTCTTTCTTTGGACTGAGACATAAACCACGTTACCCAACTTGGACTGCGATAATGAAACACCGAGAAAAGGAGTTATTGCGAGGAGTATATCAAAAGTGAGTGCTGAAAAGCCACGATGGCAAGATGCTTGCCAACAAAAATTGTGCTAGTATTCTGTACTCTTAATGCACACTCTATTGGGTCAGCTCCTGAGAACACTTGTGACGATGATTAGTTCCGACGGCACTGGAATGACTGAGCCGTGCAAGATGTAAAAGATCCTTATTCGGAACTGGTCGTTGAGGTGCTTGAAGAAGTGAAAGGTGACTGGCGAGAGTCGCGATGAGTATGTTAGATAACACAAAGTTTGAAAGCAGAGTTCCAGCTGCGTGTGCAGCCCTAGCTGTGGAACGTGCGGCAAAGATGATTCCTTTCCTTCCAACTATTCTGCTTAAGCGTTGCTGTTTTCGACACATCTCATATATTTTGTGAGAAAGCTTCTTACTATAGTCGTTTCGCCAAAAATGAGAAGCTTCCCGTGGACTGGTTCAACTACAGGGGGTCTATGAGTTTGTCGAGATTCCAGCAAAAGATATCTTTTTAAAAAATCATTCGACCTAAGTCACTAATGTCCTTAAAGCCCCAACTATTCTTCGAAAATCTGGGGGATCGGTAACCCGACATGAAACATTGTACGCCTTTCGGCACTTCATTTTTTGTCCTTGTAGGGTTAATTCTCCCTCCAATCTTAGAATACCCCATTTGAGCTTTCTCAGGTGTTATGGATCGAAGGGAGCACCCCAAAGAAATCTGTCGTCAACTCTCTAGCCATGGAAGGACTAAAAGATTGGTTGGCATAGTGCAGGATTGAACCAGGGTTTTGTACGTTTTACTTACTGCATGGCATCATTACCTTATCCTCTTCGGCACTCGCTCAAGTACGTTAGAAAGGAAAATCCGTAGATGTTATACGTCCCATCCCAATCTCCTTAGCTACTTTTTTTCCGAACCATTAATTGAAGTAATGAGAAGATTGTACGGATGAATAGAATACTGAAATGAAAAGGAAAAGAACATGCAATCATGAAAAGTTTCGAATGATAACCCAGGAAGAAAATGGGCTAGGCGAGCTCGGTCGTGTCATTTTGATACTTTCATTTCATAAATCTACAAATACCCAAAACTTTATTCGCAAAGAGGATGCCTGAAAAGTAAACGTCGGTTAAAATAAAAGAATAACTTGAGCACAAACTGGGTTACCTTCAAACTTTTTCAACGCTAGTCTCGTAGAGATTTTTTTAAAACTTGAACTACCTCATCGATCAGCGAGCGAGACATGTTAGAAATTTAGAAAGAATAACAGATGACTAGGATGAATTACCCAATAAAGAAAAAAACATGCCTGATTGCAAAGCACGACGAATGCGTGAATTATTTCTCCGCTAATCATTTCCATTTCTGTAGTGCAGAGAAAAACACTACTTGTCGAAGCGACTCCGAAAGAAGTCATATGAAAGGACGAATTAGCCGTATGTGGTCTATGGGAATATCAGGCTGAAGCTGGATTCAGAGCGAGCGAATCTCACGCTGCACAAATAAAGAGGAAAGAAACAAAAGAGCGGCTACGACGACGACGACAACCACGACGGTCGCCCATCGATTCCATTATACCATTCGGGCTGTTTGTACTTGTAGCCTGAAACTGGAATATGTGGAGAAAACAGATTAAGTAAATCTCGGACAACTCACGATATCGAGTGTTCCAAGGAACACAGATGAAGACAGGAGTAAAGAAATCTTAGGTGGAAAGTGATTTCAAGCGTACAGAAAATCTTCCGATCGCAAAGTCATTGTCTAAAACATGAAGCTAGAAACTCTAGCCAAACTGAAGCAATCTAAAACCCAATTCATGGTGCCCTTAGATCTACAAAGAGCTGAGTCTTGATTTCTCTATACATAGACAAGAATGAAAGGCAACTTAGACAGAAAAACAGGAAAGATTAATTGACGAAGACACCACACGCTTTAAAAAAGTGTATAGTGTTTGCTTCAACACTTGTCTGTGAGGGTACTCGAGGATTCTATGGGGTCGATTTCCCATTTTCAACCATACCGAACTCGGTAAAGACATTAAGCACTTACGACTTTAGCTTGTCGCTAGTACTACCTAGAAATAATCTGAATTAATAACCTCTGTTAGCAGACATGAAATTAATGGCGACCTTTAGCTGAGGGACTATTGACCAGCAAGCTTTGTCACAACTTGTTAAATAATCAAAGACAGAGTTAGAACTTTTTAATAAATTTATAGATTCTCAAACAAAATACGCAAAGTCGGTAACAAATCTGATTACAAAAGACCGATCCAAACATGAGTGAAAGCTGTGAAAGCTTTCTAAGCCTGCTTGGCCTGCTTGATCAGCCTTATTGCAAACCCGGCACTCAACTAAAATATTGCAATATAAACTGTTTACGACTATCTACGAGCATATCTCCAGCTCTTAAAATAGTCTTCTATAATTGATAAATTCTTGTGCAAGGACCGCTTAAATTTTTGAATTTGATTTCCTTCTACCTTATCGATACCTTATTGTGCTCAACAACTGTTATACCCTGTGCGAGTTGGCAAGTGAACGAATATCAGAAAACTGGCCTCTCAAAGAAAAGAAATATGTATTTTGTAGATTTTGTAAGGCATAGAAGTGAAAAAAATCTATCAACTTTCACCCAGAAATTCACCCTTCGTCATCTCCTTGAATTCCGACAAGTGTGGAACTTGGGAACCGAAACATCTCCGTATGAAGGTTGTCCAAATGATGAGATTGCCACTTTTTTAACCAATACTTTTTAAAAAAGCTCATACTTTTTTATTCTTTACGAGGAGTTCGAGGACAGCGAAGGCCCGAGTCTAAAATATGCCTTTCAACTTGAATCGTGTAGTAGGCGGACACTTCTCCACAAGAGCGTTAGCATAGAAATGGGCACTCCCTATCACTGTCGTAGGAGATGACACTTCTGGGCATGGATCGGAATGGAAAAATGCAATCAAACTGAAAAAAGTCTTTTCGAGGAATTGCAAACTAGTGAGGAGAAATTAAGCTTCTATAGATAACTGTTTTCAATGGTTTATAATAAAGGATAAAGGACAATGTTTTCAGCGATTATCTTTCTCCGAAAGATGCGACATGTGTTTGACATTCTCCATCCAACATCGTTAGCAGTGATTGAATGCACATGTGGCCTATACAATTACTTGCAAAAACCTAGTTATGTATGAAAACAGCGTTTTTTAAACCTTCACACAAGTCTTCCAACGATTTGTTGGTCCCGGAAGAAGAGAAGGCTGAGTGGCCCCAGGTGTGAAATCGAACCAACGACCACGTGTACACGACGATATACGAATAGTCACTGTGCTACACTCGTCTCGTTTTTAGTAAATCTCCGAAAAAAGTTGTTAGAAACAGATTATAAGTGAGTCGCATTGCATACTAGAATAAGGCCCAACGGCGTATGGAAGTAGCCTCAACGTCAATGACATAAGGCATAGTAATTCTTCGTATTTTTGTTGAGCAAACGCGAGGTGTTATTATTCATTATTCACGAATGAGCTGACGTTTCGGCGGATTTCGCCTTCCTCAGAGCCGTTTTCTATGAGGTCTCCACTAAGTATGTCACGTAGAGACCAACCGCACAGAAATCACATGGAAGTATAATGTTATACTACATGGACATATATATATTTTTTATATATATATATTTTTTTATATATTTTATACATATATATATATGTGTATAAATGTGTCGTTTTCTTGCTCAGCAATCGCGAGGTTTTTAAACAGCATACATTTACTTCCATAAAAACACAATACAATACAACGCGAGCTGACGTTTCGGCAGTATCGCCTTCTTCAGAGCCTGGAAGGGTATGCTGATATACAATCTACTAGGCCAAACGCTTCAACAACACTTACACAAAGACGAAAGACTCTTTGGTAATTACACGATCAACAGCTTCTCGAAAAACCCACCGCTTTTTCGTGACTTCCAATGAGGAAGTTTAGAACAGCTGATTATAGTCGCATGTGGTTGACGACTGCACCATCGCACATCAAAAATCGATGCGAACGTACGGGATCAGGTCGCGTATGACCTCCGGGCATTCGTCCCTGCTATTCATTGTAGGGTTTTTGGCATTTATCCAAAAAGCCTCTAGGAGTTTTCGCGCTGGTGTTTTGGACTCCTGTGCAAGGATATTGACTTTTACTTCAAAATCGTCTCCGCTATGCTTTTGTATCCTATGCGTGCCTAGTGGGGTGCTTCGTCTTAGTTTTCGTTTGCCATCTAGGTGTTCTTTTATACGGATACACAAAGGTCTGCCCGTCTCGCCAATATATTCATCTCCGCAATTGTTACACGAGATCAGATATATCGTACCTGAACTCATGCAATCACCGTCCCTGCCGTAAGGGCAAATTACGCAATTTGTTGTTTCACACAGACGGTCATACAGGCGGTTGCGAACTAATTG
>UYYA01005375.1:0-17013 GCA_900624975.1 Angiostrongylus costaricensis | reverse complement strand
CACATCGAGGCGAATAACAAGCGTGGAACATCGACTCGGATCGTCGGCTCTGATGAAGAGGAAAAAGTCGAGACCTAGGCCAACAATAAATATATTTATTGCTATTCTTGTTGTTATTGTTGTTGCTGCTGCTGGTCGTCGGACATATACTCGTAACAGCACGGCTCTGAGAAAAGCTAAATTTCGAATCGTCAGCCATCGATCACTATCACCATCACTACCAACAACAACGACAACTTATTCCAACTTCGAATCAGCTTGAGAAGACCAGTTACGAGAACGTACAAGTAAACATCATTACAGACTATTTTTCCAGACAGCTGCTTAACCGGTGCGGTTAAAATTACTGTTCTTTCTCAAACACGGCACGACAACTACAGCATGCGAAAAAGAAGCCTTCGAGTGGTACCCGGAAGGTTTTTGTACAACTTGCAAGAACTGACCTCAGTCGGGATGGACACTCTCTCATTTTTGCCTATGCCCCGAGTATCTTCTTTATGAGCTGTACTCTCGTGAACTCTCCATGCAGTTGTTGTTAAGAATTTATTGTTGCATTTTGTACACCTATTCTTCCTTTCCCATGAGGCCACCGCATCCGATAAAGACGTGCCAACTGTGCTGATAATTTTTTTCATTCCAACACTTTTAACATATTTTTTTTCCAACACCATTGCCAATATCTTCAATGCCCTAGTAACATTAGTACTTACTACTCCTAATATTCTCAACATTCGTTGAAAGTAGCTCAATAATCGGTCCCGACAAAATAGAAACGTCCATTGCCCGTTCCAGTTCTCGACAATATTGTGTGAAATTTATTTCCCTCTTTTAATTGGAATATATGAAGATGATCGAGACAAAAACTCACTGCTCGACTTCTGCGACCACACATACTTCATCATCAGCAGGATCATCGTTTACTTTCCTAACAAGGGATGAGGAAGGGGAAACACCCAGCGTTCCCTGGAAGTTAAGAAAATTAGAGAAAAGCACAAGCAGAGTCCAGCAAACAAGGCTAAATTCGAAAAACCTCTTCCTTCAAACAGTGGGGAAATTCATGTAGATTGACTAAGAGGATTTTCAAAACTCATCCATAAGAAATTCACAAATTAGACTGTTAGATCAAGTACTACTTTAAATATTTCCTTTAATTTCATTCTATTTTCTTTGATCCATCTTCAAGTGTACTGTGGAGATCCCAACACTTCTCATGTTCGATTCGCTTCCTCGCATCCATTTTCTACGATGATCTTCCAACAATGGGCGTAGCCTCGGTTGCAGATTGAGGATTTTCACTTCATCTTGAATATGGTAGAATGCTGGTCGAGCAATTCCTCTTGGGGTCCCAGGACAGCCAGGCTAAAGTGCTCCCAAATGGATTGTAGAGAGTGGTCTTTTTCCCAGATAACTCCCGTGCCAGTTTTCCGACCTCGGAGGATGACAGTCTTGGTTGGCCCTGAGTAGAATTGAACTAACACCATGTTCGTGATAACAAGAATCACTTTCACCGTGGTATAAATCTCATTCAAGATTTACTAGCTTGAAGAAGTTGGAGACGAATTTTGTGCGTGCTTACTTGCAAATGAAATTCGTAAGCAACGACAGTAGCAAAATTTTCCTTATATTCTGGTTTCACCTTCTTAAGTGAAGAGAAACCTAGGGTGATTGGGTCGTCCAGATATGGCCTGTTTAGATTCTTTAGTTAGTGGTCGAATGTTTATTTATGTGATCTTATAAACTGATCTTCTTAAGCTGACGCGAGGTTGATGCAGATCTTCGTTGTCGTTGTCGTTGTCGTTGTTTTTGATGTTATTGAACGATGGCTGACGTTTCGGCGACTTCGCCTTCCTCAGAGCCGTGATACGTGTGGGACTAGTCCGACACCGAAGATCTGTACCAACCTCGCGTCACCTTAAGAAGATCAGTTTATAAGATCACATAAATAAATATATCAACTATCTATGCCGAGGTTCATAGAAAGTCGGTTTTTCGAGTGGTGGAATGGTCAATTTCGAGCAGAGAGCTTTCAAATCAGAGGGGATGGTGTTGGCCTTAATGCGTCTCACAACCAGCCTCGTATTTTGTTCGTTGAATTGCAGTCTGTGAGGTTCGTGTGTGAAATATTTCATGCGTTCTGCCAGATTCTATTTCTCTGGGTGAGTGCATCTCGAGGATTCAAAGCACGTCTCTCGTTGCTCATCGTATTCCCCGATGAACGACAGATCCACTAGTCCATCCATTACTGACGCTTTCAGGTCACTCCAATCTTTGCCTGCACGCTATCGATGCTCCCGTCTTTCTTGTTGGCCGTGAGACTGGCTCTTGGAGGGCTTTCACACATTGAAGCGCAAACGCGTCTTCAACTACGATGGCTAGATATTGGTATGTGTGCTAGGGAAGAAGCGGCAGCGCAATGCCACCGAGTTTGACTCGCCATCTCTCTTATTCAGGAGTGGCAGAGAAAACTGCGTTTTAGCATATTTTGAAATCAAATGTGTTATTCAGCACATTCGAAAAGGAGACATTGTGAAGAGGTGGTAAGCTTGTTCGTTTCGATGAACTTCGACGGTAAATGACTCCACAGCCATCGGAATACGGAGCGTTTTCACATCGACACAAGGATTTCGTTTTTAGTATGTTTATCGGGGCAGCTCCTTTGCTTGAATTCTCTTGGACGTAGTTCTGAGTGAAAACACTGAAAGGGAAGCAAGAACAACAACGACAACAAACAACACACAACGGCGCATTTTTATATTAAAAGAAATGTCGATAAATAATTTTAGAAAATGAAAGTATTTCGAATTTATTTACACATCAGTATAGATCATGAAACTTATGATGACGTAGTATTTACGGATTTTTTCTTCTGCAGGTATAAAGGAGCATAAAGCTCTCGGGTTGATCAATCTCTGTGGAATGCGCCAAGCATTCGACTTCATTAAGCATCGTTAGAGGTGGATGAATGTACATCTAGCCTTTACAATAACTTGCGATGCCCTACCGATGTTTCGGACCAGTGATGCATTCCCTCATAGACAGCTGTGGTACCAATTTTCCGACCCTGGACGGTTGGAGAGCTTGGTGGGGCCATGGGCGTGGAGATTGATTCCACGAGTATGATGCAAGACGTCTCCAAACACTGCTCTACAGGTGTCCTAGTGCTGTAATGTGGTGTCAAAGTCTTGATAACTTTATTCTTCGTGGGATATGAAAATTTAACGGCCCTGAACATCAATGTCTGATGAAATACAAACTTAGATGCGGTGAAACTGTCGAATTGTGTATTAATTCATTTTTGTCATTTCTCACAATACACAACACCCACAAAAAACGAAGTATCTCTGGATATTCGGCCATAGGGCCCCGCTAGTGGATAAGCACCCTGACGAAGAATACCAATTAGTAGCTTCCCTACCAGCTGTCTGCAGTATTTAACCTGTCCATCATTTCATCCACATGCTCAAAGTCGTCATTTTGAAGCCACCTGGTTCTCTATCGCACTTCGAATTACTTCTTACTGACTCAGGCCATATCAATGCTAAACACATCATCCAGTTCATGGATGGAATGGGAACTGGCAGCGCATACTATTTTCTTAGCTAACACCGTCGACTTCATGATTCTTTCGTAATCACAATATCGCATGACACGAACATGTTACTTCCTAACTGTGAGCAATACACGTCAGTGCACTTGATTGTTTGAGTTACTCTAACTTCAGAGTCCTAGTTAAAGGCAGAGTTAAGTTATTAGACATAAATGAAGAACGAATAAGCTGAGAAATATTTTTCTACTAATATGTAGCATGGCAAAGATGGCAGGAAAGATGTCAATAATGTTGTGAAGACGATAGAGCTTCCGTAGGATCAGGTTTGCAGTTCGGAAGTGGAAAAAGTCTTCCATGTCTGTGAGAGATTGCAGTACAAAACTAGAGGGCTCAAAACAAGACAAGCAAACAAAGGAAGATGTCGACAACTTGTACTGAGCATGCTCTATCCAGCGAGAGGTTGTACATGTTTATATTCGTATAAAAGAATACAGAGACTGGAATCTATTAAGGGGATATACCAGCACGTCGCATTGAAGGATCTCTGAACTGCGTGCATTGCCGTTTTAGGTGCTTCGATCCTGATCATTGTTCCACGATAGCAGTTTCAAATGTCTAAGGAATCACAAAACTCTTCATAAACCTCCAAATCTCAATGCAGAAATAATGGAGAAGTACGAGACATGCGTAAAACGTTGAATTCCTGTCATCGTTGCCACAGCAGTTTTAATGCTTACGCCTTCTTCATGTTGCAATTCAAAGCACAAAGCGCCACTTTCTCACTTGTAGAAAAAGGAAAGAGGGCCTTGAAATAAATCGCGAAAATTCGTCTTCGTGTTCCATGTTCATTCTTGGGACGGCCACTTTTATCACCAACAACAATCTGTCATACTCGTATGGAGCACATTTCTTCAAAATTACCAGGTGTAGGAATAGCTTTTTAAATCCGTTAAGAAGAACAATGGTGCCATGAATCAGCCATTGATCGGCGACTAAAAGCACAACTCATTCGAAAGCTAAGATGTGTTTATAAGAGGGTTGTATTCTACGGGTCTATTCCGCCAAAAGTCTGCAACTAAGTGACTGCGAAGTATATGAGAAGTAGTTAAGAGTTGTCTCCAATAAACAAGATATTTGTATACCCTAGGAGTAAATAGGAAGCTATCCGTGGGTATAGGCAGCTTCCACATTTAGAGTTCAACAAGGTCGAAATCTCTAAACACGGTAAAATAAGTGGGCGTAGGGCAATTAATAAGGAGGTTTAGGTTTACCGACCAGCAGTTCTTTTAGAAGGACGCAGAGAGGTCCACCCGGCTAGGCAATGTATTCAGCTCCGCAGGCTTTACAAGAGATCAGTTAAACTGTTGCCGAAATCACGCAATCACCGCCGCCAACGACGGGACAAACTCTGCAGTTCTGCGTTGTACACAGACTGCCACATGTGGATACCAACTAGCTGGCGTCTTAAAATCCTCGATCGCATTTCAATATATTATAAACTTACAGAAGTCGATGGATGGGCAGAGCAGTTATTTTGTGTTAAACATGATTGGAATCTTGGTAACGCATTTTCATAGTGTGGTTGGTCACGGAGGTGGATTTGAGGCAGCCGAAATCCACCGAAATGTCAGGTTGTGCGTTAGTAAAAAATAAATAATGGTTGTCCAGTGTCGATGGATGCCTGAAGATATGATAGAATTTAAAGTTTCTCGTCCAGAGGACAGCATTAGGTGAGGGTAATCACCGTGTATTTGCACCTGTCTTTGAATGAGTTGCCGCGGCACTGATGTCTTTCACATGTCCTAACGCAGTATGCGTTATCTAGGTTGGTTGCGATACCTAAACATTACCAACCTAGGAATAAGTATTCAAAAAATCCACTTAGTCAACGTGTATTCTTTCACATATAAACAAACACGATTCTTATACAATATCATCCGGCTAACGTTTCAGCATTTTCGCTTCCTCAAGGGAGGATTGATCCGAGTTGTTTCCACAGTGTCTCCTTTTCCCGATGTAAATCTTCAATATAGGTGTAACATAAACGACGAGCCAGACCCAGCGGACCACTGCCAGAATAACAGAGCTCACTCGGCGATGCTCTTTTATACAGTGCGATTATTGTTGATAGTGATTACACAGAGATAATAACTTGCTTATCTCCAGGCTATATATAAGTGGTGAGAATAACTTCCAACTCACTTTCATTATTTTCATTAGGATTTGAAAAGCAGATGTGGCGATTAGTCGACCCAACTGCACGATCACGGTAAGTGACGTTGTACTTGTGGTGAGTCAACATCTGGTTAAAATATTTCGCCTTGAATTATGAGTTCGAACAGATCACCCATAATTAACCAAATTCGGTTTTGGCTCTGCAGGTGTCCACGGAGTTTCTTTATTTTACAGAAATTACATAGTGCTTTTCAAGATTTTTTATAAATTATATTTCAGGGTCCGTTTCTATTTCTGTTGCGGTTTTACAATGTCACGCGGAATCAGGCATGCTCGCCGAAAAAACCTGGGAAGTCGGACAGTGCAAGTAATCCATTAAAAAATAGCAGATTATGTATATATGTATATTTATTTATCAACATTTTATACTACTCGTTTTGTGGTCGTCTACCATATAGCAGGAAAATATAAGTAGTTTCATCCCACTGTATTGGTGAGACAAAGTTTGTGTATGAGGACTTCATTCAGTTTGTTTTTTTCAGTCACGTTCTGACGAAGATGATACATGGGAGAAACTGGCCAGCTTAATAGAAGAGTTCACTGAACGAAGTTATAATATAACAGTAAAATTGAAAAAAGCACAAAAGGACAAAGAAAAAATTGAAAAAGACGGCATTGATGATGTAATGAAGGAAGCTATGAAAAAGGAAGTGAACCCAGTGGGACCATAGAAGCTACCAAAATAACGAAGAATATTTGAGTTGTTTCCAACAGACGTCATTTAGATATACGAAAAAGACATAAAATCCAAATGCAGCGTATACCTTCACCTTTAGAAAATAAACATGTCGATGAATGTGGTCGTTTGTGAACAGATGGAAGTTTCTGAGAATGGTTCAACGCTTCCTTTATAGTGAAGGGCTACCTAGCGGAAAACCTCACAGCCGAAAAACATTTGATTACCCTGAATTTTGAAAACATTCAAAAATAATGGTTGAAGGTGATTTAAAGCAAAGTTCTAATCGGAGTGTATGTTAGGTGTCGTAGGATGCCAAATAAAATTATTCAGTCAAAGAACTGACAAAAATCGCTCCGGTTGCTCCACCGATTCAAACCAAGAAGGAAAGAATGTAGAATGAAACGTTTAGCTTGGATATACGGCCCAACTTGTTTTGCCGATTAGGGACTTTTCTTCAAAATTTTCCCTGAAAGAAAAAGAATTATGAATGAAAGGATTGAAAAGGGGCACACCACTGGCGCGCATTTGTTCGCCAAACCGGCCACCATCTCCACCAGTTCCGTGAAATGTACAGGAGCGAACTCCATACGGATGTATTTCCAACCATCAACATCTCTGGCCAGATCGAATGACAAGTTGGCTGCTGTGAACGTCATTCCTCGCCTGATTGCTACGGTGTTTTCCGTTGTTCGAATCGGACGTCAACATTGTTAAAAAAGGGATTTTTTGCTTTTTCTCAAACATATCTCTATATATCTACTGTATATCTATGGTTAATGGTGATTACAGTTATCGAACAACGTCAAATAAAGAATGGAATCAATGCGTCGAATCTAGGAATATCCTATTTCATCCGACAAAGAGTTAGACGATAGTAGTATTCAGAGCTGATGAATCCTACAATGACGCACCATGTTTTCGACTCCGTGTTCGTAGTATTTGGCTCCCGTTAAGTTTCACGATGATTGCTTAAGCAGACCTTTGCATCAAATCATTGGTGGAATCCTTCAAGACAAGTCTTATACTAATTTAGCGACCTCGGAGTCATGAGAAGCTTGATTGACTTGCATTAAGGGGCATATTTGTAACTGAGGTAAAAAACAGCAAAACTCCGTACCACAGGTGTATGCAGTGGGGAACGAACACGCGCTGTTGTCCTTACCCGGGAGCAGCGCACTTCACCACTACACCATGCAGGTGCTTCGCTTTGAATGTATCTCAGCTAGTTCTATCGATCTTTTTGCCATCAGCAATCACCCGTCAACGGGAACGTCAACACCGCGTGTTCGTTCCCCACTGCATACACCTGTGGTCCGAAGTTTTGCAGGTATCTCAGCACTTCATAGGAGTTATATTTCACAACATACCCTGCCATTAAGAAGAAAAAGGCAGTAAATGAAAGAGTTAAGGTTAAAAACAGTGTTTAAACATCGGTAGGAATCAGTGTCCCTTCTGCGAGACGTTTTTCCGATGTTTATTACACTAAGAGATGTATGGAACTTCCACCAGTTCGGATAGTGGACTAATAGTAGTGAGAAATCTCTTGTTATCCGTCTACGTGTCGCATGATGCTCCATTACGTCATCTTTTTTCGTCATCAACTTTTTCTTTAGCTTCAATCCTAACTCTTTAACATCAATATTGTAATGATTCATGATAAACGTGACACGAGAGCCATGCTACATCTACGATTTCACATGGTGAACAATTTGATGAGATTAGTATTACAGCATTTTCTAGCACACAGTAGCTGATTTTTCGACGGTATCTTCTTCTTCAGAGTCTGAATTGTCAAATTGACATCCAATATACTCAGCCAAGCGCTTCCATAAGCTTTATAGATAAAACGTAACACATTCGCATAACAAACAGCTTCTTCCACACGCCCACGGTTTTGTTCGTTGTAAGTTTTCCAGTTAAATTGCAGAGGGAGCCGCACAGAGTACAAGATGGGCGAAGAGTGTGCCTGGTTCAGATCACAGAATCAGTCGGAGGTATGCCGCTAAGTTAGACGTGGTCACAATGTGCTCCTCCTTGCGGTTCATATCTGGATTTTCACCAGTAGTCTAAAACGAGTCAAGGGTTTCACGCGCTTATGTCTTGAAATCATATGCGAGGACAGCAGCATCTACTTTAAAACTTTCCCTATGATTGTGTGTCCTATGCGCGCCTAGTGGAGTGTTTGCTTCCAACTTAAATTTAACCACTGGGTGGTTTTTAAACGGATGCAGAGTGGTCTGCCCGTTTCGCCAACGTATCCGTTCACACATGCTTCACGACGGTTCAGGCGCGCCGTACTAGATCTTGTGTACTCATCTCCTCTACCGTTAAAGCATTTAGTACTTATTGTTGCACATATACGGGCATATAGGTGGTTACGAACTAGCCTCGTCTTAGAATGTCTGGAGATATTTCTATTACTGTTACCGAATTCTCTCGACCGGTTCTTTTAAAGCAGCGTTCTATTTCTACACTAATTTCGTTGGAAATATAGTGCAGAATAAATGGGACCTTATTTTCACTAGAATTATCGTTTATGGGTGTGGTTTATACACAACACCTATCTCGAGGAGCTACAGTCTTGTAGCCATTTGAAATAGCACGCGAATGCTAAGGATTCTTACTTCTGCTCTCTTCCTGCTCACACCTTTAGCTGCTCGAAATATATTTCGAACAAGCGCCTTTAATGTATGAGTGATGAGAGGAGAGGCAACGAACCACTGTTTCCGCGAGTCAGCAAATACTGCAAATAGTTGCGACGGTGGTTAAAACGCAAGCGGGAATATGGTAATGGTGTCACTAGATGAGTACAACGCGTAAGAGCGAGATTAGAAGCAGGAGAATAGCTTTATCACAGGCTGGTGGACTAACCTTATACACATATAATGTGGTAACGGTAGTTTCCCTTCTACACGTTTACCTGTTTGGTTTGTATTGTTGAAGAAACCAAAAGGATTTTTGCACACTTGGTAAATAACTTCGAAATTCTAGACGACCAGATGGTTTCGGGTGATAGAATATTCCACTTGTTGGTCTTTTACTAAAACAAAAGGGTTAAACTTTCAGAACTTTCCATCTATTCAAAATTGACCACATTCACCGACATGTTGATTTTCGAAATACGAAGTGTGTACTGTATTCGAGATTTTATGCCTCTTTTTTCCTTCATGTATACGATATCATCTCTTTGAAAACATCTCTTGTATCAACCGTCTTTATGCAGGTTGGTTCTGTAGCGGCACTGAATTCACTATTTCTTTATCTGCTTCCTTATATGTTGTTTGAAGGTCGGTATCGAACTCATTATTTTGTTCTCGATATTCTTGTTGAGCAAACACGAGGTGTTACTTTATTCTTTATTCCGTTAAAGCTTTTCTTTTAATTTTCTCAGCCGTTCTTCAGACATCAACAACCCAATAGTGAAGACGATGTTAAATTTCGGATGTTCTCCCTGACGGTGCGCGCTCGTTATTAGAATTGGGACCGAGTTTCTCACCATCTGAATCCATTTCTAAGATAACCTTGCGTAGGGTCGCATGTGGTTTACATGAACTTCAAGATAGACTCCGCAAAAAGGGTAGAGATGAAGCGCTAAATAGGTGCGAACAGCACTAAGTGGGGGCCCTACCAATAGCACCATTTTCCCCGACGTTCTTTAGACAACGAGGGCCCAATAATGAAGTTGATGTTAATTTTCGGATGTTTGCGAATGAAACTCTCAAAGTCCTTAATCACTATCGCGCGAAAAGATACAGCTCAAACCTCACTGAAGTGCAAAAACGTGGTATGCGTGAGGTACGAAAGCTGATAAGCTTGAAAACCATAAGGCTATCCGTTAGTGATAAGGGTGTAGAGTTTGTCGTAATTCCCCATCAGTTAGATGTGGAGATAACGAAAAAGCATCTTGAAGATGCTTCACTTAATCGCCCATCATCTAAGAAGAAATTTAAAAGTAAATACCGAAAATTGAACCACGAATGGGCCAAAATGGCAAGAGCTGCCGGTTTAAAACCATCAGTTGTCTCTTAACTAATAGCTGACTTACCAACATGCTCCGTCTTGTACTTGCTTATAAAAACTCTTAAGTTAGTATCCAGCCATGATCTTGCGTCTACCGATCCATCATTATTTAAGGTTAGACCTATTCCCCCCCCCCTGTGTAGACGGGCCAACGGACAGGATAGCATGGTTTTTAACCTTAATATTTACCTAGTTGTTGAAACCCATTTCAGCATATCTTGCGAATAACTGCGCAGTCCAACAGCGTGTACGTGATGGAGTACTTCGACGTTCCCGCCCTTTATCCAAACGTGTCGAATGATTTCAAAATGCAAGCCATATTCAAACTTCTTATGCAACACGGAGAAGAAATAAACATGTATGGCTTCAAGATAAAGCAATTGATGGCACTCTTAAAAGAATTCTTGAGCTGCTCAATCTTCAGATGGTCGGGAGGATACTGCGCTCGAATAAGAGGGTTGGCAATGGGACAAGGACTGTCTTGTCATTGCGTTTATGTCTAAGGTGGAGGCACCAGTAACTGATCTCGGGCCGCTACTCTACTGTAGATATATAGATGACTGTTTTGTCTTTGCTCAACACAAGAGGAAATGGACAAGTGTTTCGAGTTGTTGAATGAACAGTATACCATGTTCATCCGAGAGAAACCGAAAGAAAACAGGCATCCATTCCTGAGCGTCCAAATTAACCTATCAGAAAATGGCAACATTACGAAGTGGTACCGAAAACCAAGTAGTAAAAATATCTTGGTTCACTACATCGCCTCTCACCCCTCTCGCACGAAAAGGGCGCTTGTGAGAAACATGTTTCGATCAGTAACCAACGTGTGCACGGGAAGCAGGAATCACGATCGTCCTGGCATCAAACAAGTGGGATGATGGTAAATCTTCTGGTCCACTAGACTAGGAACTACCTGGGGTGTTGACGACTTGCGAAGGCCTCGACTAGCAGGACCTCACCACTCCAGAGAGCCACAACGGCTAAACAATCAAATCTCTGGAGAGAGGGAATTATGCTAGGATAGGAGAATTGACAATACCCTATACTTAATTTTCAATGTGGCGCGCATTTGTTGGCCAAACGGGCCACCGTCTCCACCAATTCCGTGAAATGTACAGTAACGGGTTTCATACGGATGTATTTCCCAACCATCAACATCTCTGACCAGATGGAATGACAAGTAGGCTGCCGAGGACGTCATTCCTCGCCTGATTGCTACGGTGTTTTCCGTTGTTCGAATCGAACGTCAACATTGTTAAAAAAGGGATTTTTTGCTTTTTCTCAAACATATCTTTGTATATCTATGGTTAATGATGATTACAGCTTTAGAACAACGTCCAATAAAGGATGGAATCAATGGGTCGATTCGAGGAATTTCCTATTTTTCCCGACAAAGGATGAGAAGATAGTAGTGTTCAGAGTTGCTCAATCCCACAACGATGCACCATGTTTTCGACTCCCTGCTCGTAGTCCGACACCCGAGTACACCTCCTAGCCACGATAGGGCGATAAACTGTCGGGAGGTTTTACACAATTTTTGGGCTAACCATGTGGTTCTGCGAAGTTCCGGGTATTGAAAGATGACGTTGAAAGTACTGAATTCTTGTTTCGAAAAAAAAGCATTCACAAATGTTAGTGAAGTCAATGGGCAAAATTAGTGAGATACTGGGTATGTGAAGGCGGAAGGTATATTAGAGTTTAAAAAAGCGTTGAACAATGTATGTGAGGACACATATGAGAGAAAACTACAAGAGCTTAGAAGCTTTAGTTTGGGTTTTGTAGAGTAGGAGTGGTTTGATACATATGAATGTACATGCCAGTTTGATCAGAAAAAAGACAGAGTTTAGCCTAAAAATGTCGAACAACAATCATAACAAAAGAGAATGGCAACCCTGCTTTCTACACCGGTAGGTCTTGTCAGAAACAACAAGTGTGGCAAAATGTCGTTGATAATGTTGCTTACAACTATTCCAACACAAGATTGTTTAATGTTTCCGTCATCCCACCTCTCTTTAGGGTCACTGAGCTCACTTTCGCTAATTTCTAAGTTGTTCATTAGAGTGACTAAGTTGCCCGTCTCGTTTTATTCTTCATTCAGGAACATTTTAAGAAGTTCGGAATGGCGCATTTTAAGTTTCCTATTCATCTCCTTTGCTGTCAACAACTGCAATGAACAAATCAAGCAGGCACAACATAGGGAATGGGAACCACTTTGGAACATGAACTAACCTCGGACCTGCTTTCGTGAAGAACGACCATCAATGCCTTGGTGTCGAGGCGTTCGTACGGTATTTCAAGCATCTAAATCATACCAATTACTTGAACGCTACATTACTAGAAGGGCACAAGCCTATAGATAGATCTTTTGTGTAGTTGGTTCTCCTGCTAGCTCTGTGGAAACTCAAGCAATGCTAGCGTTAGCTGGTCTGGCTTTCTCAGAATTGACAGCAGAAACTTAAGGAAGCTGCCGAAGGAGCTGGTAAAACCTGCTTTGACGAAGTAGCTGCTAATCTCTCGAAAAGAAAAATTGTGATCTATAAAATTAAACTGCATCATCTCGTATCACACACCTCACTTATAAGGTCTGCTTCTCCATGATCACCGAAAGCTCCGGCGCTCATTCCTTTGCTAACGCTAAGAAATCACTTAGTGTACGAGCGGTCAAACGTCGAAGAAAAAACGATTCCTATAAAGATGCAAGAAAACTTCAACGAAAATATGGCTCCAGAATGAAGATGTCAGCAGTGGTTTGGCGTTAAAGCAGCGTGCACAGATAGTCGTTGCAGGACCTTCCAAAAGTGCATTTGTCAAAAGGGAAGCGACTAATCCTTAATTCAAAGTTCTCACAAATCTGTATTATTTAACCAAAACATGAATAGTACAGGATTTCAAACAACACGATAAACTACTAAAAAGTAGGAAAATGCGATTGCTAACAGGGAGGAACAAAGCTGAATTTTTTCTTGATTTCATAAACCAGCTATTAGCCGACTGAATCGCTTGTTGTCTGATAATGTGAAGGACCGATTCGACAGTAGGCTAGCTATTTTAGAATACACGTGTAAGACACGATTTCTATAAAATGATAAAGAAAGGGTGAAGCTCTCGTCGTTGATAAATCTTTGAAGGATGTGCCATGAATTCGACCTCGTCCTGCACCGCTTGTAGGTCACCGAATGCATATCTGGCTTTCACAATGATTCGTGGTGGCCTACCGATGTATCAAGCTGGTACCGCTTGCCTCCCAAAGACGTCTGGTACCAATTTGCCGACCCTGGAGCGGTAGAAGGTTCCGTGGGCCAGGGGCGCGAGAACCGATTCCTCGTGGATTGCACGTTGCAGAGCGCGTCTGTGCATTGCGCGGCGCGCTTCTTTTCATGAATTCTATAATCAAGCAAATTTTGGGCCGAAAAATTGGTGCCAGACTGGTCTGGGAAAATAGCAGCACTGGCTCGATACATTGGTAGGCCACAGCGAGTTATTCTAAAGGCCAGATGTGCGTTCAGTCATCTCCAAACGATGCTTAATGAAGTCGAATGAACGGCGAATCCCTGAGGAATTAATCAGCTGAGACAGCTTAATCATTATATCCTTTCATCCTAGTTTCTACTTCGTCAAAACTTCAGATGTTAAGAGGCTCGTCTGTCATCATCGATTCTAGCATGTGATCTCCAAACATTTTCTGTCCAAGGTTTTTCGTCTCCATGTAAATGTTTCCGGACCAACATTGTTTTACATATTAGGCTTCTGCAGCAATAAAACCATATTTCAATATGTACAGAAATCTTCAAAGACTTTACCATCTTCTCATTGCCATGCAGAAAACCAAAGCTAACCTAAAAACAAAAGCGAGTTGACTCCCTTGAGTTGGTTAATTCCTCAGGGATTCGCCGTGCATTCGACTTCATTAAGCATCGATGGAGTGATTGAATGCATATCTGGCCTTCACAACGACTCACGGTGGCCTGCCGATGCATCGAGCCATAGTTGCTATCCTACCAAAATAGATTGCTAACATTTCATTAACATTTATGATTCGCTAACATTTATGGCTCACTGAGGAAGACCTGACTCGACACGAAGGTGAAGCTGCCACGTCGAGACGAATTACAAGCATGGACCATCGACTCGGATCATCGGCTCTGAGGAAGACGAAGACGTCGAAACGTTAGCCGAAAATAAACATCATTATCAACCTCGTGTAAGGTCATCAAAGAAAGAATACAGATTGCTAACAATTTGGCGAATCCGGAGGGATGGAGGTTCAGTGGGCCTGGAGGGGAGAGAGGGCGGGGGTCTTCCTGGCTCTAAAGAAGGTGTAGTCCGCCGAAATGTCAGCTTGTCCGTAAATAAAAAAAATAACATAACATCCCTTATTTCCTAAACAAGAATATAACGAATAGTTGTTTTCATTTCATGCCACCCGTCCTATAATCTAGTGTGCAGATCCCAGCATTTCTCAACGTCAATCCGTTTCCTCGCATTCATTATCCACTAATGTCTTGCAACTTTTACGTGTGGCTTTCGTAATTCGAAAAAAATGGGGTAAATAGAAAGAAATGAAGAGCAACGAAGGAAGTCATCGTCTATTGCCGAATTCGAATGTGAAACCTCCAACAGTAGGCAAACCACGACGACGGGAACAGGAATGAGAAAAAGTGAAGAAAGAATTGATTGCAAGCAGTCCCTAGAAGGGTGACAGCAGAATATGAGTTGTTTGATCGCACTTTATCCGTAGCACAATGTTTATGCACAGGGACTTCATTCAGTTTATTTTTTCAGTCACGTTCTGATGAGGATGATAACTTGGAAAAAAGGGCCAGCTTAACAGAAGAGTGCACTGCAGGAAGTCGTGGGTGAACGGTGAAAGTGAAAAAAGCACGAAGGGACAAAGAAAAAAAATTGAAAGAGACGAAGTTGATGATGCTATGAAGGAACCCGTGAACGTGGGAGAGAATCAAGCGCGGTCAACCAAAGTAACGAAGGAAAATACTTAGATGTTTCCAACAGGTGTCATTTAGATGTACGAAAAAGACGTAAAATCCGAATTCAGTGCACGACTTCGTTTTTACAAAATAAAAAGTCGATGAAAGCGGCCGTCTTTGAGCGAATGGAGGATTCCGAAAAAGGTTTAACGCTGTGTTTTTAGTAAAAGACCATCTAGCAGAAAATTTCATGACCGAGAAACGTCTAGTTATCCACAATTTTAAGACGTTCTTTCAGAATTGCTAGTCAAAGATGATTCAGAGTTAAGCTTTAATTGGATTGTGTATTCTAATTTTGTTTGATTGCGAATAAAATTGTTTGGTTAAGAAGCTTTCAAAAATCGATTTGGTCTCCTCATCGACTCAAATCAGAGGAGAAAAGATGAGGAGTGGAAAGTGGACCTACGACGTACGGCTAAACTTGTTCTGTTCAATAAGCGGTTTTGTTCTTCAATTCTTCATTGAGACGAGAATTACTGGTGAGTGAAAAGACTAAAAAGTGGCGCGCCACTGGTGCACACTCTATCACTAAATCGGTCTCCGAGTCTGCCGTCTCCTTCAAATGTACAGCATAGAATTCATAAGGATGTGTTTGCAAGCTATAACCATCTTGAGTAGATGGAACGGTGTGTGGTTCACTGCGGAACTCGCAATTGCTGCGGTGTTTTCCGTTGCTGGAATCAGACAGCCACATTCTTAAAAAGCGGTTTCCTCCTCTCTCTAAAACTTATCACTATGTAATCATGCTTAATGGGTAGTGACAGTTCTCGAATGGAAATCGGAAAAGGATGAGATAGGAAATTATAGGATGCACTATGCATTCGACTACCAGCTTAGATGCGTCTGGTTCTACACTTGTGTAGGCCCCACGACCTATCCACCTACTTCTGGTTGCTTTGGGGAGAAGTCTGGTGCTAATTTACTGACCCCGCAGTGACGTGAGGATTGGTGGAAACGGAGGAAAGGCTTATTTATATCTGAAGCTATAGATAGACATTGTACACCACAAGGGCAGTTTGGTTCACTGTATGGGAGGCTGTGTATGCATAGGATAACCTCTAACAATGTTTGATGAACCGCAGCTGGGGTACACTAAGAGATTGATAAAGGTCAAATGTATTGCACTTTTATTACTTGTTATGACGCTCAACCCATGTTAAGTGCTCTTAAAAAAATGCATTACCTAGCTAATGATAACCTTAACCAAAATATGCAAATTATAGCTTAGGTTATAACCCAATATTTCTGTTGTCATGAGTGATAGTGCCCGATTTATCGTGCAACTTCCTATTTTTTTCCAAAAATACATCACATAATGTTTAACGTTTTTGTTTTCTGCCTTCTATAATTTTCATGGCAGGTTACTAAGCGAAATACAACCACAACGTTGCTGAGATATTTGCAAAACTCTGGACCGCAGGTGTCTATGGTGGGGAACGAACGCGCTATTGTCCTTTCCGGGGAGTAACGCGTTCACCACCACACCATGCGGGTCCTTTGTTTCGCACGTCTCTCAGCTATTTCTATCGATCTTTTTGCCACAGCAA
>UYYA01005374.1:0-25337 GCA_900624975.1 Angiostrongylus costaricensis | reverse complement strand
CTCATTGGAAGTCACGAAAAAGCGGTGGGTTTTTCGAGAAGCTGTTGATCGTGTAATTACCAAAGAGTTTTTCGTCTTTTGTAAGTGTCATTGAAGCGTTTGGCCTAGTAGATTGTATATCAGTATACCCTTCCAGACTCTGAAGAAGGCGATACTGCCGAAACATCAGCTAGCGTTGTATTGTATTGTGTTTTTCTATGGAAGTAAATGTATGCTGTTTAAACACCTCGCGATTGCTGAACAAGAAAACGACACAATGATATTACTAGTTCCCAGGATCGACTTTCTCTTAACCTCGGCATTGGAATATGAATGTGTCGTTTTCTTGTTCAGCAATCGCGAGGTTTTTAAACAGCATACATTTACTTCCATAAAAACACAATACAATACAACGCTAGCTGACGTTTCGGCAGTATCGCCTTCTTCAGAGCCGCTTTTTTCGTGACTTCCAATGAGGAAGTTTAGTGAATGATATTACTTTGTCGTCCACGTGGTCAATGTGTCCCAATGGATAAACCGTTTGATTTCTAGTCAGAAGATTTCCAGTTCGGGACCGGCTATGGGTTTACTCGTGAAAACGTTTGATAAGCCCGTGGCTTTGCATCCATGGAAAAGTGCGTTTGACTTCAACTCTTGAAATTGCAAATGCGACGAACGATTATTGTGTTCTACCATCCCGCCAACGATATTACCATTGATGACTGCGTAGCCCACGTGGCCTAAAGGATAAGGCGTCTGACTCCTAATCAGAAGATGGCCGGTTCGACCCAGGCCGTAGGTTTTCCTTTGAATCGTTCGACAGGGACAAGCAAATTGTCCTGCATTTCTTTTTCAAGTAAGGTTGACTATTCAAGGAGCATCTCTGTCCTGATTTTTCGAGTAATCTCTAAAGAAGAGAAACGTGCAGTGTGCAAATCACAATAGCAGGTTAATCTTAAACTTCGCAGTTTGTTTGTAAAATACAGTGAATGATCTACACTTCATGAAGAGATCCATCATGTAATATAAAAGTAGAATAGGTTTAAAGCGTTATCGTGAATTTGACGTAGGGTGCCACAAGTGAATCTGATCGATCAGAAAGACAAACTACATTGCTATGAGTACTCAAATGCAAGGCTTTCCATTCCTTAATCGGTCTGGAGAAACCTAGAGTGCATTGCCATTTCCGAAAAACAAAATGGAAGCTTACCATTTTCCTCGAATTGACATAATGATCCATAGAAACCGATAGGGCAAGTACACTCCACCATTCCAATACCGTTATCTTCGCATATGCCACCGTTTTGGCAAGGGTTCCCAATGCATACCGACACCTGCAAATAGGTGGAATTCTATCCAAGAACAATTATGCTAAATGATTAAAGTCTAAGAATATGAATAAGAAACTTTTCACTCATTTTCTCTTTACCTTTTCACAGTGAACTCCATAATAGAATTCAGGACATGCGCACCTATATTGGCTTTCAGATGTGGGCTGAAATTATTGGTATTTACCAAGTTCAATCATAAAGCATGGAAATCCAGCAAATTACAGATAATACTTTTCTGGGACTGATTGTAAAGACAATGGTCCCACGATGGAATGACTTCTGACGGTTCATTTATTCAACGAGATAAAGTTCGTCACCACCAGTCGGGCGGTCCCAATACGAGCTAGCTTCTGTTATGCTCTCACCAAAAAAATCAAGGGAATGAAGTGAAGAAAAGAAGATAACAACGATGTGAGGCCAGAGCCTGCCAGCAACGGCAAACAGAACTCCTACACAGATAAAACCTGCATATCTAGCTGAATTCCATTTTCAGTTTCGTTTTTTCTCAGCCTTTCCGTTATTCTCCCTACCTTGCAGGTACCTCCGTTCATACATTTTCCTACGTTGCATATAGTAGAATTGCTTGTCTGACAGCCATGTTCACCTAAATTAGATTCACCATAGGATAGAGCTGGTTGATTTTTAAAGGAATAAAAAATAAGATCACAAGTATCTGAACTGAGTAACTGACCGATTCCATCTCCCATAGTACCAACTGGGCAATGACAGATAAAGCCACCCGGATTCAAAGACGTCGGATCTTCAACACATGTGGCATCAGGATGACACGGAGCGTTATCGCATGCGGAATGCCGACGACACGTGCGACCGTCGCCACGATAACCTGCGGAGCACAGATCGGAACCATGAATCAGCAAGCAGATTTTGGGAAATATTGGAAACCGTTGGCCTACCTGGTGGACATCTACCACAATGAAACGAGCCGATTGTGTTAAAGCATGGGACATGTGGATTTGAGGAGCATGGATAGTTCGCTGCTGCACACTCGTCAATATCTGCGCATATTTGACCGTTGCCTGAAGAACGTATGAAACTTTCTGGATATGGCAGCAAATATGGAAAAGGTCAGACATAAAATATTAATAGTAATTGTTCAGAGCTACATGCAAACATAAATAATGATTTCGTAAAGGCAAACGTCAATGAAACTCGATATTCTCACCGTGATAACCTTTAGGACAACCAGTGCATTGAAATTTCCCTGGAAGATTGATGCAGTCAACACCCGGATGACAGGGATGGTCCTGACATTCGTCGACGTCGACGCACGTTGGATTCAATTTGTCGTCGGAAACCTTGTACCCCCAATCACAAATACATTTATAAGTGCCCTGAAGTTAAGTAATGTACGCTGAATTAGTGGTAACGTCAAACCACGACTATCGTACATCTGTTTCCGATGTGTCGACATCGATACAATGACCATAAGGCCCACACAATTCGATTGATCGAGAGCATGTGGATTGTCGATATTGGCACAGGGGACCATGAAATCCGGCTCGGCAATTGCATCTAAAGCGATGACGAGCACACTGTTAATGTTGCTATTTATGTGTTGGATGCGAGACAGCAGCACACCTCTGGATATTCATGCATATATTCACTGAGCCGACCCGTTAGGAAAAAGAAAACTTGGGCAACCGTCGTTATATCACTGTGCTACTATACCTATGCCACTGCAACGAATTTAGCTTTCTTTAGATCTTCGAAAGGTAATTAGAGTGATAACTTTTTCGGTTCTTTAAAACTTCGTCAAAACATGAAGCATATAGTAACAAAAAAGAAGATACTGTTGTAAAAAGTTGGTTTTTGCTTCCGCCACAGCATAGGAATTTAAGGACTAGCGCTAACGCTAGTAGGAATTTGATCTCACACGGTACTTCGGTACTTTCAACTTCGTCACTGGCATTTTGTGAAAAAGTCTCACAAGAGGAAACTCTGTTGGACGCTTTACTATTTAAAAAAGCTGCAACACCGGAAAGATTTCATAGAGCACACCTGAAACCTGTGTCATGATTTACACATGTTGCGTTATTCTGGCATCCACCATGTGTACCGTCATACAAGGCACATTCATCGACGTTATTATCACAGTTATCACCCTTAAAGATGGAAATTCCTCCCCAAATAAACAAAATAACATTGTAGCCAATCATAATCATGTTGAAATATAACTTCAATGATGCTGAGATATTTGCAAAACTCCGGACTACGGGTGTCTGAGGTGGGGAACGAACGCGTTATTGTCCTTTCCGGGTAGTTACGTGTTCACCACCACACCATGTGGGTCCTTCGTTTCGCCTGTCTCTGAGCTAGTTCTATCGATTTCTGCCATCAGCAAACACCCGTCAAAGAGATTGGTCTTGGGATTCAAATCGGCATTGAACCCAGTTATGGTGAGGCTATAGTTACAATCCTATATTTCGCAATATACCTTGCCATTAAAAAAGAGTAGGCAGTAAATAAAAAGATTAAGATGTTGAGATATTTCCAACACTCCGTTGATGGATGATTACTGATGGCACTGATGGATAGAAAGCTAGGGTGAAAGACAGGCCAAACGAAGAACCTGCATGGTGCGGTAGTCACACGTTATCCTCCGGAAAGTATAATAGCTGGTTCGTTCCCCATTGCAGACACCTGTAGTCCGAAATTTTGCAAATATCTCAACGCCATCATGCTTTATTTCACATAACACAGTGAAAAATTTTAGTAGGCAGGAGGTAAAAAGTTAACTTTGTAGCCAATATTGTTACCCTCGATGTTGCCGAAAGCTGTTACAAACAAACGGGTAATTTTTATTGAAGTGCATACCGTACGATGAGGAGGACAAAGGCAGTTGTAATTTTTGCCGAATCCCGGCAAGCATGTCCCACCGTGCTTGCATGGCTTATCCTCACATCCATTTAGCGCCAGCATTTCACTTAGAACTCTAAAATCTTATGCATATCCACGGTACCGCTCATTTCATTACATCATTTTTGGCGCTCATTCACGATTATACTAGACGACGACTATGGAAGAATAAGAAAATTAGCTTGACGTGGTGCTGAAATTGAAAAGATAGTTCTATCAAATTTAATCTATCCGATGATCAATCTACATGGTGAAATTCCCCTACCTGCATCCGAGTTTTTATTTCATGAAGATGGGCTCCATTAGGAAACTCTATTGGGCCAACCAAGTTCTTAACTCACCCACTCATCTTCATACTCTGCGCGTCCCACAAGCTGTTTGTCTCATAAATCACGCATGAAGGCGCATAAACACATAGAACCCTAGGTCCTTTGTTTCTAAATATGATATTTCATCGAACACACTTGATACTTTTTTGCAGCCGAACCACCAATCGTCGCAATTTCACATCCCTAACTGTTTTGTTTTGTCTCCATTCTTGCAACTGCTTGATTTCAGCCGTAAAGTTTTTACTCTGAAAAATTTGTCTCCGTTTGTTTTTAAAGCTCATGTGACTGGTTCACTAGTTCATGTATTAACTTTATTTCTATGCCGTTTTTAGACGTAGATTAATTCTCTAAAGGGCATCGGTCCGACTCGCTCACCGATTGTAATAGACGTCTTGAGGCTGTCGCGACAAGTAGAAGTGTGGACTGATGAGAATCAATACGAGACTTGAAAGTCTCTTGTCCTGCAGCAAGCATTTCGACCTTTTCCTTCAAAGCAATAAATTGCGCCTAAATAAGTTAGTTCAGCTCATTAAAAAAAGATGCTTCATGTGAGAGAAGAAGTATCATTAGCGTAGAGCTAGACGATGACATAAACTAGGAAAGGATAAAGCGTGTGGAGTTGATTAATTTATAAAAATTCACTGTGTATTCGAGCCTATTCGTAGCATCCCAGAGATGGCTGAATGCATATCCGGCATATGGAATCACTTGCAGAAACAACAGGTGTATTCAGCATTGGTTTTTATTACTCAAAAGAACTCCGGCAGCAATATTCCAACCCCTAAGGGATGGAAAGCTCGGTGCTAACGAAACGCAGAATTGAGCCTTTGACCAAACCAGTGTGTATTGCAGTGTATCTCTAGCCATTGGTAAATACTTTTGAAAGTATGTATATATAATCACAATTTCAGCTGATTATTGCCTGCCTACTCTTTTTTAATGGCAGGGTATATTGCGAATTATGCTTCAATAATGCTGAGATATTTTCAAAACTCCGGACCGCAGGTGTATGCGGTGAGAAACAAAAGCATCATTAAAGTTATATATATATATATATATATATCCCAATTGATGGTCACCATTCGCGGCAACCTAGGCGCAAACGACAAGACAAAGGGATGGGCACATTATGATTCCAGGGAAGACTCATAGAAGGCGCTGAGTGTGCGATGAAGCTATTCTGTGTTCAATGTGATCGAAATCTTGGTTCAGTGTTTTCTTTGTTTGGTTATGGAGGTGTTTGGCCGAATAGATTGCTGTCAACTTGACCTTTCTAGGCTCTGAGGAAAACGAAATGCGCAGAAACGTCGGGTTGTAGGTAAATAAAGAAATAAAATAACACCTCGTGTTTGCTAAAAAAAGAGATGAAAAAACGTCAAGACAATTTTTCTCTATATTTAGGTGCTTATTTTACCAGTCCTTTCTTGTGGGCTCATCGTAGCTAGAAGGTGTTCATTGGTGTCGCACTACGATGTACAACGGGAGTCTATCTTCCCAGCATGGCCTCCCAAGTTGAAAAGGAGTTCGACGTTTTCATCTGATCTGATGAACGAAATTGGAACTACCACCATATCTAGATATGATATAAAATTGACTACGAAAAAGTTCTAAAACAGCCTTTTTCGTCCCACAATCCCCATCTCGGACAACGTAATCTTCGCTAGAGAAAAACCGCCGAATATTCTATCCTGTGAAGTCTCAGTTGCGGTAGAAAGCATAAGGAACAACACAGGTCCAAGAACCAACAATATTACCGCTGACTTTGGTCGAGCTGGAGGCCACAGATTGCAAGTACTTTTCACGACTTCAGAAGAGGAAAATCTCTGACCACTAGAGGACGTCACGCGCGGACATACTGCCCAGGAAGGTGACTTAAAAAATCTACGTAACTACAATTCAGTATATGCTTGCTGAAGGTGCTATAAAGGCTGTTAACCAACACTATCAATTTGCACATGTCGAGGATCCTGGATGAAGCACAACTACATGAATAAGAATCTGAGAAAGATTCTCTCTCATGGACCACACCAAAATCGTGTCATGAGTCACGAAATCTGTTGGGAATACTTTTTGCACCTTGTTCCAATCTTTATCGACTACGAAAAACCATTTCAGAGTATCGAAACGAATGGGACCGCATCAGCTCTCGTGGACCGGCGAGTGGACTCGACCTTACCAACGCTTAGTTCACTATTATGGGAACTGCAGAATTAAAATACAAGTTTTCTGTCGAACTCAAACCTCACCCATGGGAATAGCAGTTCTAAAAGGCAACAAAATATCGCCGAAGCTGTTTACCGCCCCACTCCAGTGTCATCCGACTGGTCGAGAAGAACATGTGCATTGATGGGAAATTCCTATTAAATCCTCGTTTTTCCGACCATTTCGTCGTCTTTTCAAGTCTCAGCGAAAAAGATACGGTGCTAAATGAGCTCAGTGGAGTGGAAAAAAGATTGGATTGCTTGTAAATTAGAAGAAGAACCATTTTACGAGAAACCCATGATTCGAAGTCGAAAAAATTGGAATGGATGTTGTTCTGATTACAGATACCACCTCGCTTGTGTACGTTGGAGGTTCACTGAACATCGAGAACAAGCTGCCCAACTAAGGAACTCTACACTCATCTTTAGAGCTCAGCAACTCTCCCAGTGCTCTCATATGCAGCGGAGAGACATGAGCTATTCAACCATGCCAAGAAATTTGCTCACTGCCTACAAAACGCTTAAACGATGTTTTCTGAAAGTTAACCAGCCTCACAATGTCTAACCGGAGTGCACAAATTAGATTTTTGAGGCATTTTTCATCATCGGAATCTGGGAAGAATTATAGATAGATGTCAACGTACGGATGGGCCAGTAGCGTAACGAGAACAGCAGATGAAAGATGGAGGAAAAGATTATTAGAGTGAATTCCCTGAGAGAATGCAAATGTCTTCTCGACCGACGACGCAAATGATGCGTGGAAGTGTTCGTGGTTATTCGCAGACGGATTCGATTTCAGGAATTCGTAATGGGCTTTGCGAACGTCACCATGTTCGGGGTAGAAAATGGACGAAGATTAAGTGAGACAGAAGCGAATGGAATTGGGTTGGTGCCCGTACTACTGACGTAAACACACCGTTCAAGTATCTAAAGGAGTATATAAATGTACATACAACGGTAGATCACCGCAACTCATTGTAGAGGCCAGCCAGATATGCATTCAATCACCTCCAGCAGTGTTTAATGAAGTCGAATGTATGTCGCATCCTTAAGGGATTGATCAACGCCGAGAGCTTTATTCTTTAATTCTTTAGCTGTTCCTACTAAGTCCAATGTTTTTTCCTCAAACAGACACAACGTTGTCAGTAAGAGATTCATCCTACACTGGTTAACGTTCCGGTAATATCGCCCTAAAGATATTTTTCTCAGTATTCGCTAATTAAGCCTGCTATGCAGCATGCTACAAATATTACGGAAACTCGACATAACAACAAAATGTTATGACCATAAAATGGCTCATTGTGTCAGGCTTATGTGCCCAATTACCAGCCGTCGGAAAATCCTTTTTAAGAATCGAAAACAACATTTTTAACTTGTTATTTACTGCCTACTCTTTTTAATGGCAGGGTATATTGCGAAATACGACTTCAGTGATGCTGAGATATTTGCAAAACTCCGGACCGCAGGTGTCTGCGGTGGGGAACGAACGCGCGCTATTGTCCTTTCCGGGGAGTAACGCGTTCACCACCACGCTATGCGGGTCCTTCGTTTCGCCTGTCTTCTAGCTGTAATTTAAAACATTTTTGTGCAAAAAGCCATATAAGACTGTTTAGGATAATCATTGTGTTCAAGGAAAACTTGATAACCGAAAGACGGTAACCAGTCACTGTCGAGCTGCACAAACGACCAGTCACCGTCGACCATTGTCATCTGTGACTACCCCAAGAATAACAGATGATATTACGTGTTTTTCATGATGATATGACTGATACCAGTAATATGCCACTGTTCCTATTTAAAGCGCTATCCTTCACTCTACCATTTAGTCCTATAACTCATAAAAATGGGCATACCAGAAGGCGACTATGAGAAAGGTAAAAAGGTTAGCGAATTAACTTGTATACCTTGTTTGTTTTTTAGCTCCACTTTTTCTTTTTACAAAAATCATTGAAACGAATGTCATTCAGATTTTCAAACAACGCTGTGCACAATGCCATGTGATTGATTCAATGGCGACGAAGACTGGTCCCACACTAAACGGCATTATTGGACGTACTTCTGGCACAGTGCCTGGATTCGACTACTCGGATGCTAATAAGAATAAGGTGAGATGCCATCACATTACACCAGTAATGTTGAAGCATAGCGAAGACGATAACACAATCGACTGACGTGAGAACAAAATTCTGTGGCGTCGCCGTTCGTGAATATTTTGTTCGGCACGTATCGATTTTGCTTCGTTGTGAATCGCTTTTCTATGACAACATTAGTTAGCTGGAAAAAATTTTTCTAAACAAGAAGAACCATTTTGAAAATTTAGGGAGTGGTCTGGACGCGTGAGACGCTTTTCGAATATTTGCTTGACCCAAAGAAGTATATCCCTGGGACAAAGATGGTGTTTGCTGGTATTAAGAAGCCCGGTGAACGAGCTGACCTCATCAAGTACCTCGAACAAGAAGGAGGAAAGAAAGCTTCTTAACAATACTAATAAGAAGAAATAAAGAAAAAATATCGACCATGAATCAAAACACATACACATACACATACACATACACATACACATACACATACACACACACACACACACACACACACACACACACACACACGCACGGCAGTCGCTGAATGTTGATCCTTATGAATGAATGGGATGAGCAAACTATTAGATGTCTTATGCTATCCTCATAAGTAACACTTCGTTGCACACTTCTTCATTCTGGCAAACACCTCGTTCTGCTTGCTTCGTAGTGCAGCTCGAAGTAGTTCCATTTCGATGCCTCGTACTTGTTGGCTGTTCTCCGGTTGACCGCATATCTCGTGAAGTCGCTTTCGTTTTTTTTTTAATTTTTTTATATCTCGATTTTCAGATGGTCTAGGAAATATTTCGCAAAAATAAGGGGGTTGGCAATGGGACAGCGATTGGCACCAAGCCTTGCCATTGTGTTTATGTCTAAGATAGAAGCCCCTGTTCTCGATCTCCGGCCACTACTCTACTGCAGATATGTAGATGATTGTTTTGTCGTCTTCTCTACGCAAGAGGAGATGGACAAATGCTTTGAATTATTGAACGAGCAGTACAATACAATACAACACTAGCTGACGTTTTGGCAGTACAGCCTCCTTCAGAGCCTGGAAAGGTATACTGATATACAATTTACTAGGCCACATCGAACTGGCCCCGTATGTATCAATTTCTGATGTGGAATGGTGCAGTCATCAACCACATGCGACTATAATTAGCTGTTCTAAACTCCCTCATTGGAAGTCACGTAAAAAGCGGTGAGTTTTTCGAGAAGTTGTTGACCATGTAATTACCATAGAGTTTTTCGTCTTTCTGTAAGTGTTACTGAAGCGTTTAGCCTAGAAGATTGTATATCAGTATACAGTATATCATGTATATCAGTATGATTGTATATCAGTATATCATGCAATCATCGTCCCTGCCGTAAGGGCAAATTACGCAATTTGTTGTGTCTGTGTCTAAGATAGAAGCCCCTGTTCTCGATCTCCGGCCACTACTCTACTGCAGATATGTAGATGATTGTTTTGTCGTCTTCTCTACGCAGGAGGAGATGGACAAATGCTTTGAATTATTGGACGAGCAGTTCGAGTACATAAGGTTCACCCGGGAGAAACAGAGAGAAAACTGGCTTCCGTTTTTAAACGTTCAAATAAACCTATCAAGTAGCGGTTACCTGACAAATTGGTATCGAAAGCCAAGTAACAAGAACATTCTTGTTCATTTCCTTTCTTCTCACCCTTCACACACAAAGAGGGCGATTGTGAGCAACATGTTTCGAACAGCCGCCTCTGTGTGCACTACCAGGGAACTAAAGGAAGAATCGCGCGACTTGGCTCGGCAAATAGCCATCTCCAATGGCTACGAAATAGCAACCCACGAGATAAGTTTACAAGGAGAACGACGCGCCCACGCGAAACACTTGGCCAAAAGAAAGTCCCGTTCATGTTGCCTTTTATAAGCGATGAAGTAAGCGTAGCTATAAAACGATGCTTAAGAAGGGAAGTCTAGAGGAATCGGTAGCGATAGTTGAAATACCACCGGCTACTCTACGTCGCCAATTAGTTCGCANCCGCCTGTATGACCGTCTGTGTGAAACAACAAATTGCGTAATTTGCCCTTACGGCAGGGACGGTGATTGCATGAGTTCAGGTACGATATACCTGATCTCTTGTAACAATTGCGGAGGTGAATATATTGGCGAAACGGGCAGACCTATGTGTATCCGTGTAAAAGAACACCTAGATGGCAAACGAAAACTAAGACGAAGCACCCCACTAGGCACGCATAGGATACAAAAGCATAGCGGAGACGATTTTGAAGTAAAAGTCAATATCCTTGCACAGGAGTCCAAAACACCAGCGCGAAAACTCCTTCAGGCTTTTTGGATAAATGCCAAAAACCCTACAATGAATAGCAGGGACGAATGCCCGGAGGTCATACGCGACCTGATCCCGTATGTTCGCATCGATTTTTGATGTGGGATGGTGCAGTCGTCAACCACATGCGACTATAATCAGCTGTTCTAAACTTCCTTAATGGAAGTCACGAAAAAGCGATGGGTTTTTCGAGAAGTTGTTGATCGTGTAATTACCAAAGAGTCTTTCGTCTTTTTGTAAGTGTTATTGAAGCGTTTGGCCTAGTAGATTGTATATCAGCATGCCCTTCCAGGCTCTGAAGAAGGCGATACTGCCGAAACGTCAGCTAGCGTTGTATTGTATTGTGTTTTTCTATGGAAGTAAATGTATGCTGTTTAAAAAACCTCGTGATTGCTGAACAAGATAATTCTAGCGACAATAAGATCCCGTTTATCCTGCCCTTCATTTGAAATGAAGTAAGCGCGGCCATGAAATTCTGCTTGAGAAGAGCGGGTCTGGAGAATTCGGTAACCGTAATTGAAATCCCACCCAGTACTCTTAGACGTCAGCTAGTTCGTAACCGCCCATATGATCGTCATTTGCAACGCAAAATTGCATAATTTGCCCTAAAGTTAGAGACGGTGATTGCATGAGTTCGGGTAAAGTCTATCTGATCTCTTGTAAAGCGTGTTTAGACCAATATATCGGCGAAAGGGGTAGACCACTCTCTTTCCTTGTAAAGGAACACCTTGTCGATAAAATTAAACCAAATACTCCATTAGGCACGCATGGGAGGCAGAACTAGGGGTTACGATCCTCGCGCGCGAATCAAGAACACAGGCGCGAGAAACTCTCGAGGCATTCTAGATTAATTCCAGAAGTTCGAAAATGAACCGTAGGGAGGAATGCATCGTTATCACGCGTGATATAGGGCAGTATATAAAACTGCTTTTCTGATGTGAGGGGCACATTATACTTCCACGTGATTTCTGTGCGGTTGGTCTCTACGTGACATACTTAGTGGAAACCTCATAGAAAGCGGTGAGTATGCAGGGCTATGTTAAATGTGATTGAAATCTTGGTCTAGCGTTTTCTCTGTTTGGTTATAGAGGTGTTTGGCAGGGTAGATTGCAATCAACGTGACCTTTACAGGCTCTGATGAAGGCGAAATCCGCCGAAACGTCGGCTTAGTTCGTAAATAAAGAAATAGAATAACATCGCGTGTTTACTAAACAAGAATATAAAGACTCTATACTCTCATAATTCATAAGTAGTTTCTTGCCAATCTGAACTTCGTTCTGCGTTATAAATGCCTTCTAAATTTGTTATGCATTTTAATCCCTTTCCCCTATTTAGAGAAAAGATATAGCCTTTTTGTTCCACGTTTCAAAGATTTTATTGTTTTACCGCCTCGTTGCTTGCCATGGAAAGCAGATTTTTCAATTAGTTGAGTAGCTAACAAAAACCTTATTAAGTTTATACATAGATATTTAAAATATATATTGGAGAGATCTCTAACCAGTTCGGGTAACTTAGAGATATCGGTTCGATCAATGAAAATCGACCCGTCTCCACTCGTCTGGAAGGTGATGTTCTTGTTGCGACCCGCGTGAAACCACATATGTCCGTCGATCATCAGGAGACGTGATCTTAATGTAGGACGATAAGTTTGACTTCGAAGATTAAATAAGAGGTCCGAAATAAAACTACCGCAAAGTTATTGTTTTTTTTTGTTAACAGTTTCTCATCAGCCGATTAAGTGCAAGCGCGAGCTCCCTTAGATTACGAATAGAGTTTGCATTCGGGCAAGGACCGGCCGAACATTTGCTTACTCTAAGACGATAGTGTATTCAGTAGATCTAGTTAGGATTGGATTATCCTTTCATCTATTTTTATAGCATCTTATTGGTGGACACACTGTTGAGCCTGCTTTCGTTTCTGGAATGATGCCCACGTATCCATCTGGACAAAATTCTGCACTCGACCGGAATTTATCCGGGAAGTGATTATTGTGAATTGTGGAAAACCATCAAGAAATAAGCCTACGTTTACTCTGGGAACACCACAAGCCTTCCATGTGTACCCTCATTTCCCACCGGAGATCATGCCGAAATATCCATAGGAATAATGGTGATCTTACCGACCTGTGACAGAACTGTTCTGAGAATTGAAGATTGGTAGCATACCTGACGCTGAGGGCTCCCAGGGTTGAGGGGATTACGTATCAATTCGTTCCAGACATGGTGATGCACTCCAACAGAAGCAACGCTCTGGTTCGATCGCTCCCAACGCTCTCCTCCAATCCACGCTAGATCACCTTTGCTCAGTTATTTGAAAGATCGCCACGAGAGTCGTCTCGGTCAATATTTAACGGCATTCATGAAGAAGAAGAAAGCCTCGAGCACCGGCCGAAACGACACGCGAAATTTTCTAAGACATTTGTGGACGATGAGGAAAACGAATGGAACGCTGCAAAAATTCCTGACATCCACACAGCAGATCTGAAGCCGGCTTATGTAAAACAAAAAAATTCTTGCTACAGAGTGACGTCAACAGTGCTTAAAAAATGAATTAAATCCATTAAAGCAATTTTGTTGGCATTATATTTACAACTTTTCGAAGAGAAACGCTCAGCAATGATATGGCTTCAAGATAGAGCAGTTGATGGCACTCTTAAAAGAATGCTTGAGCTGCTCAATCTTCAGATGGCCCGGAAAGTACTACGCTCAAATAAGAGGGTTGGCAATGGGACAACGACTGGGTCCAAGCCTCGCCATTGCATTTATGTCTAAGGTGGAAGCACCGGTGACTGATCTCGGGCCGCTACTCTACTGCAGGTATGTAGACGACTGCTTTGTCCTTTGCTCAACACAAGAGGAAATGGACAAATGCTTCGAATTGTTAAACGCACAGTTAGAGTATATCAAGTTCACCCGAGAGAAACCGAAAGAAAGATGGCTTCCATTCCTGAACGTCCAAATTAACCTGTCAGAAAATGGCTACATTACGAAGTGGTACCGAAAGCCAAGTAGTAAAAACATCTTGGTACATTACCTCTCTTCTCACTCCTCTCACACGAAAACAGCGCTTGTAAGAAACATGTCTCGAAGAGCAACCAACGTGTGTGCGGGAAGAGAGCAGAGGGAGGAGTCCCGGAACTTTGCGCGGCCAAGGGCCATCTCTAATGGCTACGAAACTGTAGCTCGAGATAGCTGTAAAGGAAATCCCAGGCCAACAAACGACAACTCTAGCAATAGAAAGGTCCCGTTTATCCTACCCTTCATCTCAAATGATGTAAGTGCAGCTATAAAGCGCTGCTTAAGAAGGGCGGGTCTAGAGAAATCGGTAAACGTAGTTGAAATGCCACTGGGTAATCTCAGGAGCCAGGTAGTTCGAAACCGCCTATATGACCGTCTATGTGCAACTCAAAATTGCATAATTTGCCTGAATGGTAAAGACGGTTATTTCGTGAGCTCGAGTATTGTTTATCTGCTCTCCTCTAAGGCGTGCGGAAACGAATATATCGGCGAAACGGGCAGACCCCCTCTGTGTCCGCATAAAAGAACCCTTAGCCGGAAAACATAAACCAAATACCACGCTAGGCACGCATAGGACCCAGAGACATAACGGGGAGGGCTTTGAAGTACGTGTCGCAATCCTCGTACAGGAATCGAGAACACAGGCGCGCAAAACCCATGAGGTGTTCTGGATTAATTCCAGAGATCAGAAAATGAACCGCAGAGAAGAATGCCTCATTAGCACTCGTGATATTGGACAGTAGATAAAACTGTTATTCTGATGGGAGGGGCACATTACGCTTCCATGTGAATTCTGTGCGGTTGGTGTTCACGCAACATGCTCAGTGGAAGAAAGCGGTGAGTGTGCACAGCTGTGTTAAATGTGATTGAAATCTTGGTCTAGCGTTTTCTCTGTTTGGTTATGGAGGTGTTTGGCCGAATAGATTGCTGTCAGCTTGACCTTTCCAGGCTCTGAGAAAGGCGAAATCCGCCGAAAGGTCGGCTTGTACGTAAATAAAGAAATAAAATAAAACATCGTGTTTGCTGAACAGAAGTAGAAAGAATTGCTCAGCAATGAGTTTACCAACGTTACTGGATAACGTGCACTTCTAGCATTTAAAGTACAGTAATCACAATTACCTCGGTTCATTCACGTCGTAGATTTCGATGTCGCTAAAATCGTCGCCGTCAATCAGATGCCACGACTTGGCCCAAAGAGCGAATAGAAATAGAGACCACAGTCTCATTTCTAGAGATTTTAACAACAATTTTGGCAATTCAACATCGATTTTGATAGGATAAACCCATAGCAAAAAACTCGTCTACGAAATAAAATATATGGGAGGTTATATTGTTACCAGATAATCAGACAATAAATAAACAGATTGTTGCAGTGTGAAGAACAGTGAAGAAAGTGACTAGGAAATAGAATGCTAGATATACAAGTACTACATCCACTCGCACGGCTACCTATTAGTGAATCGTGCAGAAGAATTTAAATCTGAGAAAAAAATTTTGGATTCTGAATAAGAAGATCAATGGAAAAATCTACCGAGAACGACCACATTGCATGTGGACGCGCAGCTAAGCAAAGTAATATCGCTTTTGGGTGAAACCCTAAGTTTATCTCCAAGAAGTCTTCTATGGCATTCGATGACGATCATCGTGAAATTCTTTTTTGTCGACATACATAACCTTGACTTTTCTTTTCAAGCATCAGCATCCTCGTAATCGAATCGAACTTTCTCAATACCTTTTCATATCATGCGGTATCTTCTTTCTCTTGTATCACCTTTATCACCTGTAGTCCCGTTGATCGTCGAGTTACTCGAGCGGGCGCCAGTAAATCTTCCATTTTTCCCTGTCGCGTGCAATAGTAGCCCAGTGGGTTCTGCTCGCTCTAGGGACTCGTCGAGCGTCATATTTTTCTTCAAGGCTCTTTGTGAAAACTCTGACCGCCGGGTCGGTGGTCTTCCTGCACCACGTTTGACATCTCGAGGAATCCAGTAATTGACGGCTCTTGTACATCGGTTGTCGTTCATACGCATTACGTGTCCGACCCACCTTATGTTCGACTGTTTGGCGTATAAAACGGCATTTTTGATTTTTTGATCGTTGATGCAGGTCAGAGCTTCGGATTCCTTTCCTTAGTTGCGTGAAACGGGATACTCCTACCATCGTGTTTTCGACTGCGCGTTCGATTAGGGCTTAGTGATTTTTCATCCTATTTACGCAGCGACCAGGTTTCTGACGCATACGTTAGGGCAGAAAGTTGAGTCGTCTTTCTTTCTCTTGTACAGCCAAAAATTCCATGTATAAATAAAGGGATAAATCTCTCAGCGTTGATCGATCCCTTAGGAGCGCGCCATGCATTCGATTTCATTAAACAACGTTTGGAGGTGATTGAATGCATATCTGACCTTTACAATGAGTGGCGGTGGCCTATCGATGTGTCGAGCCAGTGCTTCTATCCTTCCAGGCAAGTATGGTACCAATTTTCCGGTCACGGAAAAATGAAAGGCTTGGTGGGCAATGGGCGTAGGGATTGATCTCATGCGTATTGCAGTGCCTCTCCGACCACGATGCCACACGCTCCCTGTGAAAAAATCTTTGTGTGTGTTCATCAGTGATATATACGGAATCTAGTGCTTGTCAGGACTCCCTTTATTCTCCTAGATAAGCTGAATTCTCCAATATCCTGTTATCGTTTATTTTAAATGTTCAGCTTATAAGTGAATAGTGCTCTCCTCAGAGAACAAACTCCAGTGAGAGAAATACAACTACAGTAATACTAAGTCATGACCAAAACTCGGAACGCCAGCTGGACTTCGAACTCGCGATTACACTTTCCGGGGTTTCAAGTGTTATATACCCCACTAACCGAGGACCTAGATTTGCGTTTCCCTCATCCAATCATTTGCTTCCCGGAAAGGGTGATAGTGGGTTCGGAGCACTCCTGAGGCCCCAAGTCTTGCTCATATCCTGTCATCTTTGTGGTTGTATTTTATATAATACTCTGCCATAAAAAAGAATTGACATTAAATAAAAGTCAAGCATTGCCATTCCAAAGAAAGAAACCAATTGCTCAGAGATGACCGTTTTATCATCGCTGCATCGCCTTCGTACTCATCATTTTCAGCTTTATTACCATGCAACATTTACTAACAGTAAACTTTTGCAACATATTTTTGAAGTTGGCGAAACAATAACTAACAGCTCGGTAATCGATGCGAAGCTTAACATTTTCCGATGATAAGCTATGTTCATTATGGATCTGGGCCAAAAATAGCTCTTTAATCCTTCGTATCCTACAAGTAAGTCACATAGTGTTGCGCAACATTACATACGATTCCGAGAGAAGTTGATGACAAATTAGAATCAGTGGAATTGATTCCCGCATTTCCATAATCGGGTGGCTGCGAACTGTTCGATGTATAGCAAATACTCCAAGCAAAGCACTGATATAATATAGACTTCGACTTACATGAACTAGAAGTGCTTACAACTTTGAGGGCGCAATTTTTATAAAGTTTTGTCCATTATTATTCATTATTATTTATTTATTTACTCAATTCTGCTGCATTAAGTACGTGGCAAGCAGTCGTTTCCGTTAACTGAGCTACACTTCTACTTCAGATTGGTGTGGAAACCTTGACAGCAACGTATGCAGCAGCCTTTTGATGTATTCAAAATCAACCGAAAATATTAGGTCTTTTTGAAATTAATGCCTCATTCAAGCTGTAGAGTTAAAGTGGTGTATCTCAACTTAGTGTAAACTTGACTGAACAAAGTGGAATCACAGGCATCTACAGATTTTTGTCTACAAGGAACAAGTTTACTAGTACAGGTTACAAAAACTGGGACTTCTGGAAGCGATGAAATCATTTAAATCAGTTATGACTTCGCCTTGGTATCTGAAACATTTCTCGCACATGAATAAAGATGATTGAAGAATGCACGGTAAGAGGGAAGTTTGACGAGTATGATGGATGAGGTTAAGCTTCGTAACCCAGCTAGTTTGACTTTTGCAGTCAGTTGTTCGACGCGTCGCCATGTGTTTATCATGCAGAAAGACTGGTACCATTCTGTTGATCAACGAAGAGTGCAGAAATTGAAGTTTCCTGACCATTTCGTTGAATCGATGGAGGTACTCTGCAGCAATCGCATCGCACTAATTCAAGAAGATGTGGTGAATCCAACTAACTACCTCGTTTCTTTAAATTTTCTATGAAGAACTGAGATGCTCACACCGAGTTCTTCTGCAAGTTCTCAAACACTTTTGCGCATCCAACCATAAGTATGCTGAGATATGAGGGAAACTTAAGAACCTGCGTAGACTTCGAAATCGTGATTACTCCTACCGGGGCTCAAGGTCTTCAGTTTCGCTCCTATCTCAGCGTCCTTGTGATGGCACATTGCATCGCGCCCTACCATGAAGAAAGAATAGGTGGTAAATGGAAGTTAAAACAACAGCATTCGTGTATATTTGCTTGCAGAAACCTCAAATTCAGCGCCGTCAATAGCAGAAGGACGTCCGTAACGTCGCCCATCTTCAAGGTGGAATTTTCCGCAATGAAATTGTCCAAAATAATGTAGCCAATTTGCATTTGTTATTACTTCCTTGGAGCGAAAATCGATAAATAAAGCTCTCGGCGTTGATCATTCCCTGAGAGACGAGCCATGCATTGGACTTCATCAATCACCGTTAGAGGTGATCAAGTGCATATCTGGCCTACTCGCTGTGGTCTACCGATGTGTCAAGTTAGTGCTGCCGTCCTCCCAAACAGGTCTGGCACCAATTTATCGAACGCGGATGATGGGAGGTTTAGTGAGCCTGGAGAGCAGCATCGAACCAGTGACCGATCTAGCATATACTTCAAGGAACCTCTAACCACTGCGGTATACGCGCCCTTCCTTTTATCCTTTGTCTTTGGTGCTATATATCACTGAAATCACGAGCCGTTTGGCTGCACTACATACGGGTTTGAATTCGTGAAAGTAAACTTGGGATTTTCATCCCGGTACCAGAAATTGATTTGTGAAAAACAGTTCGTACTATATAACCACAAGATTACTGAGATTGAGATAAACTCCGGATCGCAGGTGTCTGCGGTGAAAAACGAACGCGCTATTGTCCTTTCCAGAGAGCAACGCGTTCATCGCCACACCATCCGGGTCCTTCGTTTCGCCTGTCTCTCAGCTAGTTCTATCGATCTCCGCCATCAGCAATTACCCGTCAACAGGATTGATCTGGGGATCCCATATCGGCATTGAACTCAGTTAAGCTGAGGCTGTAGTTGAATTCACAGTGTTTACTTTCTATTTTCTGCCTTCTATAATTTTTATGGCGAGGTGTTAAGCGAAATACAACCACAAAATTGATAAGATATATGTAGATACTGAGATAGCCAAGAGACAGGCGAAACGAAGGACCCGCATAGTGTGGTGGTGAACGCGCTACTCCCCGAAAAGGACAATAGCGCGTTCGCTCCCCACCGTAGACACCTGCGGTCCGGAGCTTTGCAAATATCTCAGCAACGTTGTGGTTGTATTTCGCTTAGTACCCTGCCGCGAAATTATAGTAGGCAGAAAATAAAAAAAGGTATAATATCTCAGCAATCTTGTGGTTGTATTTCGCTTAATACCCTGCCATAAAATTTTTAGAAGGCAGAAAATAAAAAGTAAACACAGCGAGTTCGTACTATAATTTAATCACAAATCACATTTAATGTTTCCTTTTTTATTTACTGCCTACTACAATGTTCACGGTCCGGTATTATTCGAAATCAACCACAACGATGGGGGCCCAAGCATTACACACTGTGCCACGAAGATCTTTGCTCTGCGTTTCTCTCAGCTTTTCTATCTACCAGTGCCACCAGCAATCACCCGCCTACGGGACTCATCTGGGGAGTCCACAACCAAGTTATTTAGTGACTAAAGAAATTATTGCTGATGCATGTGGTTGGGAATTCGAAAAACTAATGGTCCTTAAACTTTTCAATTATTTTACTTATTTTCAATTCAAAAATTTTCAATTTCGATACCGATTTTCCTTGAACCTTGGTGCGACTAGTCAATATGCATTCTTTCTTTGATGAGCTTACGAAGAGATCTGACCCGACTCTGATGAAGACGATGACGTCGGAACGTTGGCCGAAAATAAATATAATTATCAACTTCTTGTAAGCTTATCAAAAAAAATACATATCTTAACTCTTTTATTTACTGCCTTTTTCTTTTTAATGGCAGGGTATGTTACGAAATATAGCTCGTATGTAATGCTGAGATATTTGCAAAACTCTGGACCACAGGTGTATGTATAGGTGGGGAACGAACGCGCTATAATCCTTTCCGGGGAGTAACGCGTTCACCACCACACCATGAGGGTCCTTTGTTTTTTTAAAAGAATACGTATTTTACTTGTTTTTCATTCATATGGCCCGTGTTCACGTCTACTTTGCGGATCCCAGCACATCTCACATTCGATTTGCTTCCTCGCATCCATTGTCCACGATGATCTTCCAATTTTTATGCATGGCTTCGGTTGCTGCTTGAGGATTTTCATTTCATCTTGAATGTCGTATAATGATGGTCGAACATTTCGCCCTGGAGTCCGGAGATGGCCGGGCTAGAGCGTTCTCAATTGAATTTTTTCCCAGACAAGTCCGTTACCAAAATTTATCGACCCCGGAGGGATGAGAGGTTTGCTTGGCCCGGAGGGTGGAATGGAACTAGCACTGTACTCGTGATAATGGAGATCACTACTACTGTGCCATCCACCCCTAAACTTTTCTATTAACTTCACCTAATTGCTTGCTTCGACATTACTACATATTTTTACAAATTAAGCTGTGATGAGATTCTAAGTAATCGAGATGTACTTCATAATATCATGCCAGTGCCTTCATAATAGACAAAATCACCATCACCGAAAACAAGAAAAACAGGTGAACAACGACAACAAGGAGATCAAACAAATGAATGAAACCAGAGAATAACTTGCTAGAAAAATAGACAGAAAAAGTTATGTATCGAAATGATAAGCGTGTATCGGTGATGAAGGTAACCGCATTAGATAGCTGCCTAACAGGGGCACCGTTCTAGTGATGGGATATGATGCACAATCGAGAAGATATTCCGGCATACACTGTTGGAACCCGAACGACTGCCACCGTCTGCGTTCCGTGTGTGCCACGTAATCGGCTGAAATATGATCTGTTGCCCAGTTGATATAAACTGAATTCTGTATATCAATCACATACGTGTCATTCATCCTATTTAATAAAAACATAAGCAGAAAAAGAGAACCGTGATTGATTACAGACGAATTGGTTTGGAAGTGAGCGAGATGGAAAGTTTTCAATAAAGATTCCACATTCGGTTTAGTGCAGTTCCCGACTCATGCAAGACGCGTATAAGAGCGAGCAATTCAGTCAGTATAAATTAACTAAGCGAATTTGTCCATATTCTTAGCTATCCTTATCCTTGAGAGATCAAAGTTGCCGTGACTACGGCATAACGGCCCATATGAAGGATAAAAGCTTCTGGCTCCAATCAATCACTGAAGAGTGCGCCAAGCATCCGACATCATCAAGCTAAAACATATGTGATTGAATGCATATCTGGCCTTTATAGTGAATTTCGGTGGTCTAGCGATATATTATTTCAGTACTAGTAGTCTCACGGACAAGTCTGGTACCAATCTGCCGACCCCTGATCGATGGAAGATTTGGTGAACTGGAGTGCAAGATCGAACCAAAGATCACTTGTCTTTTGCAGGGCACTTCGAGCTACTGCGCCGCATGTGCCGCTAGATACACGATAATAAAATAACTGCCTATAAAATGTTTCTAGCTCGCTTGCAGGAATTGAAGTGGTAACGCATATTTGCTCTCCTATTCACAATCCCCGGCAACTGTTTATGATGATTACTAGAAAATTCCATAGCACGACTCTCTTGGATTTTTAAACATCACGATTCACCATCATTCAGCACTTTTATGAGGAAAGACACGAGAGGCGCAAATTCCACGCGAATCGACATGCATACTCGAACAATCTCGTGAGCACACCATAACAGAACAAGCGGAAGAAGTGTTGAAGACACGCCATCTATCTAGGCATGTTCTCCTGCTAATCTGTGCTGATTCAAAATCATACTCGTTTTTCAAAATAATACGGAGTATTTTGCGATTGGTTAGTGGAATACTTCTTTGAAAAAATTCTTGCCGATAACGATTTTCTATTTGCGATAATTGAAGGAAAATTATATGATATGTTTGGCCTATCTCTAAAATCCAATGGAACCATTAAGGAAGTCAGATGATAAAAGAACAAAGGATAAAGCTCTCGACGTTGACCACTTCCTGAGGGATGGGCCATGCATTCGACTTCATTAAGCATCGTTTGGAGGTGATTGAATGCATATCTGGCCTTTACAATGACTCGCGGTGGCCTAACGATGTATCGAGCTATTGCTGATATTCTCCCAGACAAATCTGGTACCAATTTGCCGACACCGGAGGGATGGAAGGCTTGGTGGGTCGTGGGCACGAAGATCGATTCCACGTGTGTGCTGTAGGGCGCCTCATACCACAGCGCCACACGCGCCCTTTCGGTTGGGTGATATTATTAAAAATCATGGTGATCGCTCTTGTTCAAAATAGACAGAACCCTTTTCTAATTTCGGATTTTGTTTTTTATTTAGATTAACATTGTTACGTGTGAAGGAGCTCATGCGCCAGGTACTATTCACTGCCAAGAAAACGCTGTTATATTGTAAGAATCACCATTTGTCATCCCATTATCCGTTTTCATCAGGGCCGGCGATCCTTGTCGGTGGTCCACAGCTGTTCCTCTTCTCGATGTGGCCTCTTCGTCTCGTATGAAACCGGATCTTCTTCACTTGAGCAGTTCGAAGGAGCCCTACTCACCCAGCGACGATCTTTTATACAAAATGGTTGTTGCTGATATGATTATCCGCTGATAATAGTTTGGTTTTCAATGGATCGATTATCCGATCCGATCCAATCCGTTTCGATGCGAGATGAAGAGGCCACATCGAGAATGGGAACAACTGTGGACCATCGACAAGGAACGTCGGCTCTGAGGAAGACGAAGACGTCGAAACGTTAACCGAATAAACATCTCATATCAACCTCGTGTAAGCTCAACAATGTAAACAAATGTTGATTATTATGGTACCGAGGTTGAACGACGGTGTATTTCGAAATTATTGTTTTTTCGCTTTACAATGGATCGTTTTTAATTTAGACTATTGTAACTAAAATGCAAAAAAAAACAGACTAGAGCAATCTTTTGTCAGAACTTTCGTTGACGACAACCATCTGATGACGTTAACTAGAACACAGAGTTGCGTAAAACAGCTCGAAACCTTGTGGAAGAACTAGATAGAACTAAAACAAGAGTTTCGGCGCACCTTAACTAACGAATTGGAAAACCGAAATCCCGAGGCATCGCATGAATGAGGCAAATGGCAGAGAAATCATCTTTATGATGTCTGTTCTGCGCTCCTGCGGAATGGGTATGATCCGTTTTTGATTGCCTCTTGTTGTCCCTCTAAAATTAAATGTTGTACCAAAAAATATGACGTCTTGCATAGGGTTTGACAAAACTGATGCACCGAGACACCTTTTGATACCAAGTTTACAAAGGAAGTTCCCGTGGCTTGCTCAACCAATAAACATGCACGGAAAGCACATGAGTTAGACAGACCGTGCAATACAAGTACTTTGCCCACTAATTTGATCACACCTGGTACTAAACAAGCTTCGTCTCTCTTCGGAATCCGCTAACTATACCAAAGCCTTCTGGGAAAAATTATGCTTCATTCATAGCCAGCGACTACCTGTAGTGCAGACGGAACTATTTAGCAGAAATATTGCAGGTTTCTAGGAGGCTTCAACTCGATATGATTGCAATGATATTCATAGCGGATGAACTCAAATGCAAATCTGAATCACACCTTCGTGGATAACGACACAAGATAAGAAACTAAATGGAAGAAGACTTACGTAGTATGTGATCATGGGCCGTATAAATAGATAAAAATATAACCATGATGCTAAGATATTTACAAAACTCCGCACCGCTGGTGTGTGCGATGGTGAAAGAATGCGCTCTTAAACGTTCTGGTAGCCAACGTCTTCACCACCACACCATGCGGGCCCTTTGCTTCGCCTGTCTCTCATCTGTGTCATTGACTTATTGGTGCTATGAGCAATCACCCATCAACAGGATTGATCTGGGGAGCACATATCGGCACTGAACCCAGTTAAGCTAAAGTTGTGGTATAAATCACAGCGTAGTACATTTTTTATTTACTGCCTTTTCCTTCTTAAAGGCAAGGTATTATATGAAATATAACCACTATGCTGAGATATTTGCAAAACTCGCGTTCGTTCCCCACCGCAGACAGCAGCGGTCTGGAGTTTTGCAAATATCTCAGCACCATGGTTATATTTTACATGATACCCTGCCGTGAGAAGTTAATAGATAAAAAAGTACAACATTGTAAATGAAAACAGTATACGGAATGACTAATACAAGCTCTACAGCTTGTAAAGAGAATGCAAGGCTCTCCCTGTTCTGGAAAAGGCAAACCGGACTATGAGCACTGAGTTCAATTCATGTGGCGAGTGGACAGAAAATAAGGCGTCACCGCCGTGTCAATTAGTGTCTTGCCACGACCGACTTTCTATTAACCTCGGCATTGATCAAGTAGACGTAGACGGGCCAACGGACAGGATAACATGGTTTTTAACCCTAATATTTAACCAGTTGTTGAAACACATTCCAGCCCATCTTACGAATACCCAGATGTTTCTGGATCGTCTACGTACTGCGCAGCCCAACAGCGCGTGCGTGATGGAGTCCTTCGACGTTACCGCCCTTTATACAAACGTGTCGAATGACTCCGCAATGCAAGCCATATTCGAACTCCTTACACAACACGAAGGAGAAATAAACATGTATGGCTTCAGGATAGAGCACCTGATGGCACTCTTAAAAGAATGCTTGAGCTGCTCAATCTTCAGATGGTCTGGAAAGTACTACGCTCAAATAAGAGGGTTGGCAATGGGACAACGACTGGCTCCAAGCCTTGCCATTGCATTTATGTCTAAGGTGGAAGCACCGGTGACTGATCTCGGGCCGCTACTCTACTGTAGGTATGTGGACGACTGCTTTGTCCTTTGCTCAACA